>VZQC01008131.1:0-53302 GCA_009823505.1 Rhizomys pruinosus
GGGTGGGGGAATGGGCGGGAATACGGGTCTAGATTTGTTAAAAACAAACAAACAAATAAATAAATAAATAAATAAATAAATAAATAAATAAATTCTATCCATTTACAGCATTATACAAGAGAAGTTATCAAATATATGCCATGGATTGACACAAAATCTTAAAACAGTACTAAGCTCTTGATCGGATTAGAAAAATTCTCAATTATTATAGGATGCTATTTTATTGAATACAGATATTTATTTTGGCCAAGTACTTAGCAACACCAGAGACAATCTCAATCTGAACTCACACATTATGCTATGAAACTGTAGAGAGAAGATAAAAAAAAGAAAAAAAAATAGTCTGATTTTATGTTATCTATAAGATACTTTATCCCCCATTGAGATAAGTAGGTAGAAACCTGTAATATAAACTACATGGAAAAGCATATACAAGTTGTACTTGTTGATTGTGGACTTTGAAAACAAGAGACAGATGCCTCATCTCAGATAAAATCATGTATATTTCAAGTGTGGTTTATGACACCCTTTTCTGGGGCAAGTTGGCCCTAAACCTTGTAATAGGGAGGGATAAAAAAAATTGTTGGGGCTGGAGAGATAGCCTAGCAGTTAAGAGCGCCGACTGCTCTTGCAGAGGATCAGTGTTCAATCCCTAGCAGCCACATGGCAGCTGAGAAACACCTGTAACTCCAATTCCAGGAGAGCTCCAGTTCCAGGGGAATCGGACACCGTTCTGACCTCCGCGGCATTGCACGACAGGGGCGCACAGACCTGCATGCAGACAGTACATTCAAATAAAATAAATAAATAAATAAATAAATAAATAAATAAATAAATAAATAAATATTTCTGATGGATGCTGTAAGTACATGATTTGATGATTTGCATTTGCTTCTCATTTACTCTGGGATTTCTGTTTTGCTTGCTACCTGCTTAAAAAACATATCCACTTGAAACCGAAAGCATAATTAATATAGATCATTCTCTGTATGGAACAAAAATGAAAGGTTGATACAATATTTACCCTATGAAAATAGTCTGGAGAGAATGCAGTGATGGTTATAACAGCAGAAAAAATTGACACTAGAGCTAAGTCCAAATTCACTAAAAGATAAATAAGGGGCATTTTATATTATTAAATGTGTAAATATATAAAAATCTCTAATATTTTTGAATTCTTATGTGCCAAATACTAGAGATTGTTCTATAAGAATCCAAACATTTACATTACTGAGGTAAAACTGTATATTCTATATTCTCTTTTCTTGGAATTCTAGATGGATATGTTTTTGTATTTTTCTTAGTTATTTTTATTGAAGTTTTACGCATTTCGTACAACATTTCTTAATAAAATTTAAACCCATTCCCCTTTCCATGGTTCCCTACTCCCCAGAGCTCGGACATTCTGCCATACATGTCTTCCATCTTTTTCTCAGTCTTTTTTTTAATTTTTCAATGCAGAAGTTTACTTTTTCAATCAGTTCTCTGAACAAGTCATTTTTGTTGTTGTAGTTCCCTTTAATTTTATATTACTCTAAAGTATGCATGTATACTCTCCACACATACACCAACATAGCAACTTCTGAAAATAAACTATAGGTTAATTCCAAAATATGTTTAGGGATTCACCTTTTTTATTTTTATTTTTTTGTTTTGTTTTGTTTTGGTTTTTTTTGTTTGTTTGTTTGTTTGTTTGTTTGTTTGTTTGTTTTTTGGTGTTTTTGAGACAGGGTTTCCCGGTAGCTTCAGCTGTCCTGGAACTTGCTATGTAGACCAGGCTGGCCTTGAACTCACAAAGTTCCACGTGCCTCTGCCTCCCAAGTGCTAGGATTAAAAGCATGTGCCACCACGCCTGGCAGGATTCACCTTTTAACAGTAGAGTTGCATGCAGTTTAAAATAAATATTACTTTACATTCCTAAATTTCATAGCAAGCTGATTTATGTTTTAATGTACATTTCATAGTAGCATCAGGTATTATACTTAGTAAAAAAAAGAAAGAAAAAATACTAAGTCTGCCTTACAAATAAGGACTTGGTGCTAGGATTCACAAATGAGTGACATCATATGTCCTTTGTTTTTTCTGGGACTGTGTTACTTCCCTTAGCATAAGGCTTCTACCTGCACCCATTTACCTGCCAATTCCATGATGCGGTACATAGAACTCCATCATGTTGATGTACCACATTTTCTTTACCCACTGTGGTGGTTTGAATGAGTGTCCCCCTTAGGCTTTAAGTATTCAGACATTTGTCTCCAGTTGGTGGCACTGTTCTTGGAGGTCTTAGAAGGTGTGGCCATGCTAGAGGGAGTACGTTATTGGGGGCAGGCTTAATGAGTTTAACTAGTCTTGGGGTCTCCAGTTGCCCTCTCTCTCCTTCCTGTGCTCATTGCAAGATGTGACCCTCGGCTTGCTGCTCCAGCTCCATCCGCCATGCCTCCCACCACAATGGACTCTAATTCCCTGGAACTGTCATTCCTAAACTCAAATAAACTCTTCCTTTTATAAGTTCCTTTAGTCATGGTGTTTTATCACAGCAACAGAAAAGTGACTAATACACCCACTCATCAGTTGAGGAACACTTGGTTTGCTTCCAGCTCTTTGCTATTGTGAAGAGAGCTGCAATAAATATGGTTGTGCATGTATCTCTGCAATTGGATGAGTTTTATGTGTATATATCCAGGAGTGGAATGATTGGGTCAGGGGTAGATTAATTTTGAGTCTTTTTAAGTGTTCTCCATGCTGCTTTCCATAGAGGCTGCATGAGTTTGCATTCCCACCAGGATTGAATGAGTATTCTCCTTTCCCCACAATCTCTCCAGAATTTAGTATCTTTTGTTTTCTTAATCAAATTTAGACCAATTATCCTAGCCTAGCCCTGCCCTCCGCATCCCCCAACCCCACCTGCCAGAATTCATGCATTCTGCCATAGATGTTAAATCCTGTCATGAGTCTTTTTCTCAGTCTTTCTTTAACTCCTTCGATGTGGAAGTTTACTATTTTAGTCTGAGCTTTCAATGAGTCTTTTTTTCATGAAAAAACCCAAATAATCAATTTTTATAGTTAACTTTGTTCGATAACTCGTCTTTTTAAAGAAATGCATATGAAAGTAGTAAATACAATTTATGTTTTGTCTATGAAGTTATTTCCACAGATAATTAACTATGTAGGGAAATACCCAACCTGAATATGAGCAACTATGTCCTTTAGGCTTGAAGTTCAAATGGAACAAAACAAGCATGGTCTTGCTCTGCTTCCCAGAATTGATGAGGCAAGCAGCTCTGATCCATCACTCTTCTCTATAATGTTTTGCCTCTCCTTGGGCCCAAAGTGAAGGATCCATCCAATTAGTCACTGAAGTGACTGAAATTATTATACCAAATTATTCTTCTCTCCTTTGTTTCTTTCAAATATTTACCACAGTGACAAAACAAAAAACAAAACAAAACAAAACAAAACAAAACAAAAAAACCTGGCCATTAATGAAAAGAGGCCCCTTATTGGGGCTTTACAGAATAAGATGGATTAGAACTATTTGGAACCAGTTTTGTGGGAAAAGTTTAAAGAAGCAAGGTAGTGAAGCCTAGGGTTTTATAAGTGGATCTTAATTCCCAATTATGGTGGGTGGTATTTTTGAAAAGAATGCTGATAGGGGTGCAACGAATAAATACAGTGGTCTTGAGATTAAGTGAAGAACACGAACTAATTTGCTGTTTCAGTCACAGATAATTTGTTTTATATTTTGTTAAAAATATTCTTTATATATTTGTTCATGCCCTAAGACTATTAAGGGGTTTAGTTGTAACAATCTGATGGATGAAAATTCATGATATCCTAACATTCAGACTATTTTTGTAGGTGTTGCTGATTTTGGATAGGCTTTCACCAAGAACCAAGAGAAAACAAAGAATAGTAGACAGATCTGTATGAAGTACAAAACGCGGAAAGGTGAGACTGGGGAAGAATTCCTTCCTGAGCACATTAGCAGTATTATAAAACCCACATTCTTCACAACTATACAGTATCAAAGATCCTTTGAAGGCATTTCAGGAATCATAAAATTTCAACTCTCCACAGGCTAAAGGTTGTAAAAGTGTAAATTCATTTAAACTTGTTCCCTTTGAGATGAGAGCACCAGCAGGATACCTTACGCACATGGGATTTCCTAGGGATATATTCACAGGATTGTTTTCAACATACTTAGTCACCCAGATGCTTAGAGGCTGCTACAAGCACAATGCAACAGAGTTTGTCTACTACTCCTGCAAGTCTCAAAACTTAGCATTGTTCATGTGGTGCCTTTTTTTCAGACTTACAGGAGGTGGAGTGCAGGTTATTTTTGAGTATGATGAAAATGGTTTAAAAGTAGATAGAGGTAATTATTTTGACATTGAAATACACTAAGCATTATAGAACTTCACCCTGTATATTTATATTTAAAAATTTTATAATAAGCTTTTTTAATTTCATAGAACATGTCTTAAGTTTAGACAAACTCCCCCATCCATATCCCTCCAACCCCCAGCAGACCTCATGCAGTCTGCCATACATGGTAAGTCCTATCCAGTCAAGCATTTGAACACAGATGTCCTTCAGTGCAAATTTATTCACTGGAGTCTACTCAGCCCTTTTAGATATTGTAAGTAAGGCATACTCTCCTGATACAGTAGCAATGAGTCTCCAGTTATTTATCAGTTAGGGCTGGCTTACCACCCATTTCTCTCTTCCCCTCTGGACCCTTGTTTAATTGAATTGGCATGGATACTTTGCTCAATGCCACAATTGCCACAAGTTCACATCTTCAAGCTTCTGGTGGCCTGAAAGACTCTGTTTCCCTGTGTTCATGAACCAGCCCTGACTCTTACACTTTTTCTCCCACCTTTTCCTCAGTGGTCCTGGAACCATGGGTGGGGAGGTTCAATATAGGAATATTACCCATGGACACACACTCTGAAGTCACTAATTCTACAAATCTTGGCTAGTTGTGGATTTCTGCATGCATCACACTCTGTTGTATAAGGAAGCTTCATTGTTGTAAATTGAGGGATGCATTAGTTTTCTCTCTATCCCTTGTTCTTCTATGTTCTATGAGCCTTTGGTGCAGAGTTATAACAGTAGGTAATGTCACCCAGGAGTGGACATCTCTTAGATGTGTATTCTCTAAGTTTGAACAGCTGTAGAACTCTGCAGTAGCCTCCATCTATTGCAAAATTAGCTCTTTCAATGAGTGGTGCATGGTATGATTGTCTGTAACTATAAGGGTCTATGTTTAGCTTATGGTAAGAAATTTCATTTGTCCAAAAATATGAGAGAGCTAGGGTTTTCCCTAGGACCTATGTCCTCTCCAGTCATGTCTATTTGGCTGAGTTTACAGTGCACTCATCAGTTAACTTCCATTGAGAGGGCCACTACTACGCCAATAGGAGTAGACCGCAGTGCTGATTGTTATGAGTATTAGGCTTTAAGGTAGGTTGTACAATTAATTGATCCCCTCCCTTAGCAGATTGCACATTATCAACTAGAATTATGAGAGTTAAATTTCAGGTAGAAGGTTTCCAGGTCAGTTCTGGCTCCTTTGCTCCAAGTCCTGTGTCTAAAGTATGCCTTGGCTTCAGCAGTAGGTTCTTATATTTTAGTTCTGGGGGATAACCAATAACTCTCATAATAGTCTGTTTAATTTTGGGATTTTTCTGGACCAATCTCACCTACCATTCAAAGAAATCTCGGGCATTGTTTTCTAAACACCCCCAGGTATAAATAGACACTAATGTTTAGCCATATCAGTTTTGCTTTCTCATGGGGTTATAGGGACCTAACATTTACACCTAGGTTCTCTAGCACCCTAAGATTAATTCTATTGTACACTTTTTCCTCATATATGACATCCTTCTTCCCTCCTCAGTACTATCACCCTAACTTTCCCTATCCTTGCCCCCAATAGCACTTGTTTCCCACCATAGCTCCTCTCCTGACTTCCCTTCTCCCACACACCATGACCCCTTGTATGTCCCTCCCTCCTCTTCTCTGAGCCAAACTCTCCTAGTGTTATCATCTCTTCCCTACTATCCTCCTCTTTCAGTGTCCTTCCTTTTCTTTATCTGCATGTGTCCTTTCATTTTCTTGCTTCCTGATGTGACATCAGTATGTATACTCAAGTATAAGGGATTAATGCTACAACCCACAAATGCAGGATAACCTATATTGCTTATTTTTCTGTTTGTATTACTTCACAGTATAACCTTCTCTAGTTCCATTTATTTACCTGCCAATTTCGTAATTTCATTATTTCTTACTGCTGAGTAGAACTCCATTGTGTAAATGTATCACATTTTCATTATCCATTCATCAGTTGAGGGATACTTAGGTTGTTTCCATTTCTGAGCTATTGTGAAGAGAGCAGCAAAAACATGGATGTGTAGGTATCTCTACAGTATGACAAGCTTTTGGGTATATGTCAAAGAGTGGTATACCTGGATTATATACTAGATTAGTTTTTGGAGTGTTCTCCACTCTGCTTTCCATAGTGGTTGCACAAGTTTGCATTCCCAGCAGTAGTGAATGAGCATTCACTTTCTCCATATCACTGGCAGCATTTGGATTCATTCCTTCTCATGATCTTAGCCAGTCTGACTGGAGTGAGGTAGACTTTTAAAGTGGTTTTTAATCTATATTTCTCTAATTATTAAGAATGTTGAGGACTTTTTAATGTGTTTCTTAGCCACTTTTATTTCTTCATTGGAACAATCTCTGTTCAGGTCTGTAGCCCTGGGTCATTTATTTTCCTGTTTCATTATTTTTGAGTTCTTTGTATATTCTTGATATTAATCCTCTTCTGGATATGTTGCTGGTAAAGATTTCCCCCACTCAGTGGGGTTTCTCTTCTCTTCCTTGGTTGTTTCTTTTGTGCTACAGAAGATTTGTAACTTAATGAGGCCCCATTTATTGATTGTTGACCTAAATGCCTAACCAGGTAATGTCTGATTAGCAATTGCTTTCCTATACCTGTATCTTAGAAGATACTAGCTACGTTATCGTCTAGGAGTTTCAAAATTTGAGGTTTTAAATTGAGGTCTTTGATCCATTTGTAAGTGACTTTGTGCAGGGTGAATGATAAGGGTCCAATTTCATTCTTCTGAAGGTGGATATTGAGTTTTTCCACCACCATTTGTTGAAAAGGTCATGTTTTCTCCATTGTGTTTTATTGGGACTTTTGCCAAATATCAGGTGGCTGAAATTGCATTTATTCATCTTTGAGCCTTCTATTTTGTTCTATTGATTTATATGTCTATTTTTGTGCCAGTACCATTTGATTTTTATGACTGTAGCTCTGTAATATAGTCTGAGTTCTACTATGGTGATCTAAGCATTGTTCTTTTCCCCACAAGATTGCTTTTGGCTATCTGGGGTGTTTTGTGCATCCATTTTAATGTTGGAATTATTTTTTTTCTAGCTCAGGGAAGAATGTTGTGGGTAATGTTCATTGGTATTGCATTCAATTTATAGATTGCTTTGGTAAGATAATAATTTTCACACTATTTGTTCTGCCATTCAGTGAGGTTGCTAGGTCTTTAGGTCTTTCCATTTCCTGTTGTCTTCCCCTATCTCTTTCTTTAAAGATTCGAAATTCTCTTTGTACACACCTTTATTGTATTGGGTTAAGTTTATTTCTTAATATTTTATTTTTAGGTTATTGTGTATTGGAAGGTTTTCTTGAATGCCTTTTCTGATTATTTGTTACTGTTATATAGAAAGTCTACTAATTTTTGTAAGTCTATTTCATAACCTGCCACTCTAACTGAAAGTTTTATTTCTAACAGTTGTATAAATTTATTTTGTTATATAAGTATACATTGATAAATAACCACAGACCATCCAATAAAATATTAGATATAATGTAATTAAATTTACATATTCTCCAAATGTTAAACTATAATATAGTTAAAATTTTATAAAGAACCAATCTAATAAAGGACTTGTTTTCAGTGAATAAAAAGAAAAACTTAAATCAAAAACAGGAAAGCAAAAACCCAATTTTAAATTGGTCAAGCCATCTGACAAAACAAATCCTGGCTGCGGTTCATTAAAATAATAAATATCATTAATTTTTGTAGGAATTGAAGATCAAAAATCCATATTGACTTTTGAACTCAAACATTTCCTTCTGGTTTTGCCCACCACCTAAACAAATTTCTTGATTTTGTGTTTATTTACTATTGAAGACAACCTCATTTTGTCAATGTATCATACTTTACTTATACATTCATCAGTTTAGGAAATTTTAGGTTGTTTCCATCTCTTATCTATTACTAAAAGAGTTGCAACAAACATGGCTGAGAAAATATCACTGTAGTAGTATGTTGGGTCCTTCAGATATATGCCCAGGAGTGGTAGAGGCAGATCATATAGTACATCCATTTTTAATTTTTTAAAAAGTTGTCCACAATAATTTCCATAGTGGTTGCACAAGCTTCCAACCCCACCAGTGGCGAATGAGGTTTCCTCATTCCTCATAGCTTCATAAATATCTAGTATCATGTGTTCTCTTGATCTTAACCATTTTGACTTATGTAAGATATATTAGCTCAAAAGCCTAATGGAATATATATACAGACAATGGTGCCAGAAGTGGGGTGTTACTTTGAAAAAACTGATCACTTTAATATTTGAAGGAATTTGGAAGACTTTGGAAGTTGGAACTGGAAAAGTGGTTGAATGTAATAGTGAGAACTTAACCAGCTATTCTAGTAGAATCCTGGAAGAAAGTTAGTGCTGAGAACAATGTAGTTTCAGAGGAAAATTATGACATAAACAGGAAATGGGATATTTTGGCAAAGCATGTGGCTGGCTGTCATCTGCCCATAATCGAAGAGATTCCCTAATGCTAAATTGAAATGCAATGGACAAATTTGTTTGGCTAACAGAATTTCCAGAGAAGCTAACATAGAATTGGTGGTGTGGCTTTTAATGGTAAATACACTGAGAAATAACAAACGGAGCACAAGGAAATGCATGGGGGCACACACCTCTAACCACAGCACTCAGGAGGCAGAAGCAGGTAGATCTCTGTGAGTTCAAGGCCAGCCTGGTCTACACAGGGAGTTCCAGGACAGTGGGAGCTATAGGGAGCCTTTGTCTCAAAAAGGCCAAAAATAAATAAATAAAAAATAAAATTATTAGAGCCAGGACTCTGCTAGAGCCGTGGCTGCAAGTGACATATTCAAGGTGACTCAGAGATCTCTGGGGCCAGCCAGCCTAAGTCTGCTCACCTTCAGAGTCCATGCAGCACCCAAAAAAGGACTCATCTCACAGAAATTCCATGAAGGTCAATAAATTTTAATTCTACTCAGTCCCAGAAGATCAATGTAAATATGTGGAGGAGCCAAGTACACAACTTGAAGAAAGCATCTCACAACTCCAACATCATCGTGAGCCATATACAAATTGGTGTCAGAAAATATACTCCCAAACTAAGCTAAAGATGGATCATTTGGTTCAGTGAGTGTTAGGCAGCTGTGAATGTCTCCAAAATGCACCTCATCCATTTGTTTTTCCAATTGTTGGTTTTGCTGTTTTTGTTAAACTTGTGTTTACTAGAGGCTCAAAAATAAGGAAGCTGTTATATCCTCCTTGTTTCGTGGGATTAGTTGCCTCTATTACCCACAATAAACAATTGCCTTTGCCCAAGTCAGCAGAGAGAAGTTATATGACTGGGGTTTATGTAGATACATAGTTGAAGAAGAACTATGGAGGGAAAACTTTCAGAAGTCAGGAAATATGAAGACTTCACCTGGAAATAAATACCAAACTCTGTGTTCTGCCCATTTTAAACAGTTGTAGGCAAACATTGGAAATGCCAGACATTCAATCAGAATTTCTACAGGCAAATTAAAAAGAAGTCAGTATTAGATATAGTGAACTGGCTTTCTTCTGGAAAAATGTGAACTAGGTTTTCTTGCTATCCTGAGTGATGCCATACTACAAGCCTACTACTCTGAAAATCCTTTCACATGGAAACAATGTATAAGCGTCAGATGTCATTGTACTTTTATTATTCTTTATGTACATAATCAAAATCCAAATGCAAACAAAAATATTGGAGCCAAAGCATGTGCTGAAGGAGATATTCTCTTTCATTAGGAGGTTAGAACCCTTAAGGACAGCCGTCTAAATATACTGCAGGGCAAGACCATACACAGTAAAGCCTCAAACTTGTGAAAGATAAAGGCCTAAAAGTTCTCCAAGAAAGCCACAACATAATGAAGCTGGCATCGGAGCAAGAGAAATGGGTGGGGGACTGACACCGGAATGAAAACTCTAAGAGATCAATAACTGTTAGGTGAGGAAAAATATGTCTTATCTAGTATTCCCAGATATGCTGACTAGATTCCAACAGATCTAGTTCCACAGAAAGACGTTTGGGTTTGTGAGCTTGACTGGGGAGCTGAGTTATACAATGCTCAATAAAAACAGAAAGCTGGCATGAATTGAGGCAAGCATGAAGGAATAATCATTTTGAGTTTCCATTAAGCTGCTGAGGCCAAGCAATATGCAGTGAAAAAACTCTCTGCATAAAGAAGGCCCTAAAAGGCCAAGAGGCCCTGGGAGGCCATTGCAAGAACCTTGAATAGGAAACTGTATTGGATGGCAGTGGAAACTCAGATGCTAACAATACAAGAGCCACGAAATATATGCTAATGATAACTGTATATACAGAGTGGTACAAGACCAAAATAAATATGTATGGTACCTGAAGAAAGCTGGAGTGGCTGAGTCCCAGATATCTGACATCGAGGGATTGGATTTTGTTTTTACCATGTTAGTTTCTGGCCTTGCTTTGGTCTGGTATTTCCTCACTATGCTCCAATTCATCCTTTTTGGAAACATAAATGTTCATTTTTTGACTTTTTATGTTGAAAGTGTGTAATTTGTCTTTTATCAGGGGCTTAGAGTTCAGATAATACCTTGAGTCTCTGAGTTCTTTTTGAATTTTGGAATTTTAAATCTTGAGACTGTTAAGGAGTTTGGAGACATTTAACTTTGGGTTAAATATATTTTTCATTATGATATTCCCAGCAGCCTATGTGGGGGCATGTAGTAGTAAAATTTGGTTATTTGAATGAGAAATTAGACCATAGGCTACAATTATGTGGTATGCTTTGTAGATGGTTATGGGATCTTTAGAAGACATGT
This sequence comes from Rhizomys pruinosus, assembly GCA_009823505.1. Taxonomy (NCBI): domain Eukaryota; kingdom Metazoa; phylum Chordata; class Mammalia; order Rodentia; family Spalacidae; genus Rhizomys; species Rhizomys pruinosus. The sequence goes on from VZQC01008131.1 coordinate 11,191, forward strand.
CCTTGCTGTGGTAAACACTTCCTGGGATTGGGCTCTGAGAGTCGTTTATGTCTAGCTGAATTTCCAGTCTTACTCCATTTCCATTCCTGATTAAAGAAGTACACACCTGGCTTTCAGCTCTAGCCACCTCCTGCTGCCATGCCTCCCCCACCATTATGTAGTTTTACCCTATTAAATTGTAAACCAAATATACTCTTCCTTCTTCTATACGTTGCCTTGGTCATGTTGTTTGATCACAGCACCAGAAAAGCAACTAATACATCTCCCTCTTAGTTGTTGGTTTGGGTACTCCAATATACTCTCCAAATAATATAGACTATAACCATAGCCCCTAATTGCCTCCTACCAACTTTTATAGACTAAAACCACAACAAAGAACAATCCAGTAAATAATCTCTATTGGTGTAATAGTAGCACTTTTGTCTTGGTGATAATAAACTCTTCTATAGGACAGACGTTGTTTCATGGAGACAAATTAAATTGGGTTATTCATATTTTTGTTGTGATTTTGGTATGTGGATTAATTTGTTGTTTGTGTTTCTGGTATGATACTCAACTCTTCCTCTGTTAAGTTGAAGTTTCATTTTGTTTGTATTCTTTATGTCCCTTGGTTGTTTTATTATTAGGTATTAGGCTGGTTAGTCTTGGCCTCCAGGTCTTTTTTTGGATTTTATATTGGAGTGAGCAGATGGTTCTAGTCTAGCTATTATAGGAGATCCTGCACAGGTCCAAGTCAGACACCAGTAAGATACTCTCAGATTTTCTTCTAAGGTATGAGCACGTACTAGGCAGTAGGAAGAACAAATTTTGGAAGCTCTCTAGGTGGAGGCCAGATTCAGGTATGCTCAGACAGTATGGAAATGTCTGGACCCTTGATAAAGAGCAGAGAAGTCTGTCCCTGCAGCAGTGGGAGGTGCTTCACATATTTGGAAGGTAAGGGGATGGGCATCGCACAATTTGGGAAGCACATCACCATGTGGAGTCCAGATTCAGGCACTCTCAAACAGGCTGAAAATGTCTGGACCTCTGCTAAGGGGCAGAGGAGTCTCACACAAAATTTTTAAAGTCATATTGGCAAACAGTTTGTAATGCCAAATATTGTCCTACCCTATGACACAACAATTCTTCTTCTTGGTGTTTATTAGATTTGAAAGCATACATGTGAATATATATTTTATTTATAATGTACAAAACTGGTATTAACCAAGATGCTGTCTTCAATAGCAAAAATTGCTTAATCAAATTTTGGTACCTTAATATAACTGACTATTATATGACATTAAAAACAAATGAGGGGCTAGAGAGGTAGCCTAGCGGTTAAGAACACCGACTGCTCTTGCAGAGGACCCGGGTTCGATCCCCAGCACCCACATGGCGGCTAAGAACCATCTGTAACTCCAAATCCAGGAGAACTCCAGTTCCAGGGGAAGCCGAGACCCTCTTCTGACCTCTGCGGCATTGCATGACACGGGTGCACAAACCTACACGCAGACAGTACATTCATACACATACAAAAATAAATAAAATTAAAAAATTAAAACAAAAACAAAAACAAATGAATAACCAAGCCATGGAAACAAAAGAAAAAATTCAAATATTCATTGATAAGGAAAAGATACAACTCTGAAAAGCCTAAAATACTATATTATTTCAGCTATTAAACTTTATAGAGAAACCCAGACAAGATAGTAAAACAAATCAATGGTTGTTACAGTTTTGAAGTAATTGAATAGACGGGTGATATGGTAGTGGACATGTTATATAGAATATAATATTCAAATGATATTATGTATATGACAAAATAAATAAAACTTTATAGCACAACGAGTAACATTGACATATGAAATTTTTAATGTTTTTAAGAATTTGAAATATTGAAATATTTCTTTTTTTTAATTTTATTTATTTATGTATGTGTATGAATGTACTCTCTGCACCCGTTTGTGCACCAGTTTGTGCACCCGTGTCGTGCAATGCCGCGGAGGTCAGAAGAGGGTGTAGGATTCCCCTGGAACTGGAGTTCTCCTGGAATTGGAGTTTCAGACGGTTCTTGGCCGCCATGTGGGTGCTGGGGATCGAACCCAGGTCCTCTGCAAGAGCGGTCGGCGCTCTTAACTGCTAGGCCATCTCTCCAGCCCCGAAATATTGGAATATTTCTAATAATGTTTAATTGTGCCAACTCTTGTAACAAAGTTAATCATATGCTTTAAGATGTCTTAAATCTAGGTATTAAATATAATTTCATATTGTGTGCACCTATAGCTTAAATTTAACTAGTCTTCAAGGAAATAATGCAATAAGTTTTATTATGCCTTATACATATCAGGTAATTAACATATTTTCCCTTTTAAAATTTATTCACTTTTCATACAATATACTTTGATGGTATTTCGATCATCTCCCCATCCACCACGAAGACTTTACATCTCCCCAATACAATGTACTCAAATATTTTTATAATATGGCCTATAGAGTCTTATTTGTATCTCTACATGTTCCTTAGCATAGGTCCAAACTCTGTAGCCTGACCAATCTGCCAAGAGGCCAATCTCTGTAAAAGGCTATCTTCCCCACTCTCAACATAGATTGGGTTGGAAGTTTTTACCTACGTCTGTTTATGCTGAGACTTTGATTTGACTTTGTATAAGACTTCTGCATGTTGTCCCTATGCCTGTGAGCTTGCGTTAGTAACTAACCAGCTGTATAGGAAAGTGTACTTCTTGGTAGTCTTCCATCACCCTTGGCTCTTACAATCTTTTACCTACCATCTTCCACAAAGTTCACTGAACCTTGGCAGGCAGGGTTTTGAAATAGATGTCCTATTCGGAGATGAGCAATCCACAGCCTGTTGTCCTCTAAAAATTGTCCAATTTTAGACTTTCTGTGGCTTTCTGTGTTGATCATCATCTGATGCATAAGGAAGATTTTTTGGTGAGAGTTGAGAGAATCATCAGTCTTATGTGTAGAGGTTACATTGAAGATGTCTCGCATATGGCTCACTGTCTCATAGACACTTATTCTCTGCATTTGACCAGATATAGAACTCTGTAATAGTCTGGCTCTGTTGAAAGACAAGATTCTTTGACTATTGCTGAGAGGTATATTGTACTTAAATATGAGGTTGCATGTTTATAATATAGTAAGAATTTATGGCAGGATAGGGATGTAGCAAATGTAGGCTTTTCTCTAGGTCCTATGACATCTCCAGCCTTGTTTATATTTCTGTGTATATAGTACCACACATGACTTCTCTCTCATCTAGTTGGGATTAATTCCAGTAAGAGACCTGTTAAGATGAAAGTGAGACTACTGTACCAATAGCAAATGTTTACTGAGCCAGTCGTTTCTGTTTATTCATATTAGAGCTGGCTAGGATCATTGATTGTATTTTTCCTAATGCAGTTGTACCGCTGATACCCTGAGAGCTAGTGTTCAAGAACTAGACTTTGTCATTTCCAGCTCATTTGCTCCATGTACTGTGCTACATATCTGGCCTCTCCTCAGCAATAGATCTTATATTCAAATTCTGAGAGGTAATCAATATTTTAACAGTATTGTGCTATTTTGGGATTCTGTTAGAATACTCTTATTAAACAACTCAAATTGAATGGAGGTTTCTTCTTCCTGGGACGTGATTTCTGTTTTACATGTGTACATGTGCACATACTGTATTTTTCAGTAGGACTTTGAAATAATATATTCCATCTGGTTTTTCATACAATCTAAGTATTGTTTATAGCATATCACACTCTTCATTCATAGCCCACACTAGTCCTTCTCCAGTTAAAATAATCCATCTTTTCCCATTTCTCCTTTGACATTTTCTCTCCATATACCCCTCTCCAAAATTCTTCACCCCCCTTAATAATCCATATTTTTCATTTTTCTGATTCTTGCAGTTACATCAAAATACACACTCACATCTAAGGATTTGGAGCTAAGATCCACAAATGAGAACATATTTGACTTATATTTCTGAGTCTGTATTAGTTCACATAACACAACTGTTTCTAGTTCCACCCATTTACCTGCAAAGTTGGTAATATTTTCCTTCTTTACTGATGAGTAGAACTCCGTTGTGTAAATGTACCACTTCTCATTATCTACTTGTCAGTTGAGGAACATTTGTATTGTTTCCATTTCTTATCTATTGTGAGAAGACTAGCAACAAACATGGCAGTGGAAGTATTTTTGTAGTAGTATGAGTTGACTGGGTATATTCTTAGGAGCAGAATGACCAGATCATATAACATATTTATGTTCAGATTTTTAAGATTTCTCCAGAAAGATTTCCACAAGAGTTGCACAAGTTTGCAATGCCATCACGGTGGATAACGGTTCTCATTTCTACACATTCACACCAACATTTGTTGTCATTTATTCTCTTGACCTTATACAGGCTGACTTAGACAGATGAAATCATTTTTTGAATGTTGGATGCATACTTTTATTGATTATTTGTGTTTAATACAGAAAATCTCAATCAATCCCAATCACTTTTGTACCCCCTTCTTTGGCACCATCCCACACCCACCCCTCCCAATGGAATTCATACATTCTGTCATTTGTGTTAAGGCATATTGTGCTAAATTAGTTTCCCCATATTTTCCTGAATGCAACTTCATCCACTGAGTTCTAGTCCATCTATCCATATTTCCTTCCTTTAAAGAGACTAGCAGTACTGGATTATACCCAGGAACTCCCAATACTGGCCTCAGCTGCCTGGAGCTCCTAATTTGATAGCAGAGGCTGACACTTTTGGCTGATATCACAGGGAGGAACCAATTGATTTGGCATTATGTCTTCATCAATACTGAGGCAAGTGTGATGATACAACATTTTAGTCTCTTGGTGTTTGTTTGTTTGTTTTTAATATATTTTGAGAATAAAATGTTATAAAATTAAAAAAGACTTACTCTTCCTCTCCCAACATTAAACAACTGCCAATATTTCTTCAGCTAAGATAGGGTTCTGCTCCCTATTTCTGAAGCTACATGCTGGCTTTTGTCTGCTTGAGTTTGCATGGGTCTTGTGCATGCTGAAACCATTGATTTAGGTTCAGATGAGCAAGGACCTACGACCTTGTATTATGCTGTTTTCATATGGTCATACATCATGATCCTTGCTCTTATAAGCTTTCTTCCCCCCACTTCTGAAATGTTCCTTGAAATCTGTGTGAGTGAAGCTTAATAAAGTAGTCCTGTCCAAGGACCCAAACTCTGCAGACTTGTAATCTCCATGTTTGGCTATTTTTGACCTTATGAATTCTTCACCCTCTGTTGCATGAGGGAGCTTCCTTAATGAGAGTTAACAGATGTGTGAATGCCCTTGTTATATGTTGCATGACCTTTGATGTAGAGGTTGCCTTGTGGATGTGCTGCTTCCTCTTGCGCAATTTCACAGACAATGTCTGTGTGTGATCAGATTCTATGCTCTGTAACAGTCTTCATCTGGTGCAAAAGATGCTTTTTTTGATGAGTGGTGACTGAGATATGAGGCACAAATGAGGCACAACATGCATTGTTTGTTTTCCTGAGTCTGTGTTACTTCACTTAGTAAAATGTTTTCTAGTTCCACCCATTTACCTGAAAATTTTATGATTTTGTTTTTCTTTACCAACTAAGTAGAATTACATTGTGTAAATGTATACATGTTCACTATCTACTTGTCACTTGAGGGACACTTAGGTTGCTTCTATCTCTTAGCTGTTATGAAAAGAGCAGCAACAAACATGGATGTATAAGTGTCTTTGCAGTAGGATAGGTCCTTTTAGTATATGACAAGGATTGATATATAAGAGGTTCAAGTGGTAGGTTTATTTTTTAGTTTTTAAAGAGTTCTCCACACTGCTTTCCATAGGGGTTGCATGAGTTTGCAAGCCCACAGTGAATCACTCTTTCGCTTTACTCACATCCTCTCCAGCATATATTCTCTTGGTCTTAGCCAGGTTTACAGGAGTAAGATGAAATATTAAAGTGGTTTTAATTTGTGTTTCACTAATTATTAATGATGTTGGACACTTTTTAAGATTTTTTTCAAAAATATATTTTTTTGAGAACCCTCTGTTCAGATCCTTAGCCCATCTTTTAGTTGAGTCATTTGTTTCTTAATTATTTGTTTTTGAGATTTTTATATATTCTGGATATTAAAGTTCTATCAGATGTGTTGCTGTTGAAGATTTTCTCCCACTCCATGGGTCTTTGCTTCACTTCTTTGGTTGTTTCTTTTGCTGTACTGAAGCTTTTTAGTTTAATCAGGTCCCAATTGTTGACTGTTGACCTTAATTCCTGAGCAACTAATGATTGATTTAGAAAGTCCTTTTCTACACCTACACTTTGTAGGATACTGCAAATGCTTTCTTCTAACAGTTTCAGAGTTTAAGGCTTCACATTAAGGTTTTTTAACTATTTTGCATTGACTTTTGTGCAAGGCAAAAGATAATGATCTAGTTTCATTCTTTTACAAGTGGAGGTCCAGTTTTGCCAATACCATTTGCTGAAGATTCTCTTTCTTGCACTGAGTGCTCTTGGGCCCTTTATCAAACATCAGGTATATAAAATTGCATGTACAAAGGTTTCAGTCTTCAATTATCTTCTATTGATCTATGTGTCTATTTTTATGGCAGTACAATGCTGATTTTATGTCTATTGCTCTGTCATAAAGTTTGAAATCTGCTGTAGCAATCAGACCCCCCCCATTGCTCTTTGTGTTCAAGATTTCTTGGTTATCCAGAGTCTTTATGTTTTCATATGAATTTTAGGAAGTTTTATTTTAATCTATTTTAAAAAAATATCATAAAGAATTTGATTTGGATCGCATTGAATCTATATACTGTTTTGGCTAGGTTGAACACTTTTACTATATTAATTCTTCCAATCCATAAGCAGAGGTGTCTTCTTAAATCTCCTTATTTAAAGATTTAAAATTTTCATTGTAGATATCTTTAATGTCTTTGGTCAGTTTTATTCCAAAATAGTTTATTTTTTGAGGCTACTGTGAATCAGACGGTTTATATGTACTTGTGCTCCAAACATTTGTTATTAGCATATAGAAAGGCTACTGATTATTGTAGATTATTTTGTAACCTGCCACTTTACAGAAAGCGTTAATAATTTCTAGCAGTTTTCTGGTGAAATTTCTGTCATCTCTTAGGTATAATATCATATCTTCAAAGAGGACTAATTTATCCTCTTCTTTTCCAAATAATACTCCTTTTATTTCCTTCTGCTGTATTATTGCTCTAGAAACAGTTTCAAGCACTATATTAAAAAGGAGTGGAGATAGTGGTCAACCTTGCTGGGTTCTTGATTTTAATGGGAATGATTCTATTTATTCCTCATTTAGAATGATGGTGGCTATTGGTTTGTTTTATATAGCTTTAATAATGTTGAGGTACGTTCTCTCCAATCCAGTTTACTGTAGGAATTTTAACATAAATTCATGTTGAATTTTACCAAATGTCTTTTCTGCATCTATTGAGATGACCACAGGATTTTTGTCTTTACATCCAATTATATGATTTATGACATTTATCGCCTTATAGATATTGAACTATCCCTGCATCTCTGGAATAAAGCAGACTTGATTATGGTGGATGACATTTTTAATATGAACTTGTATGTGGTTTGTATTTTTTTGAAAAATTTTGCATCTATATTCATCAAATATATGGGTGTATACATTTCTTTTTTGGTTGTATCTTTACCTGATTTTGGTATTAGAGTGATAGAAGGAATTTGGGGTCCTTTTTCTGCATCTATGTTTTTAAATAATTTAAGTAATATTGGTTATTGATCTTCTTAAAAAAGTTGGGTTGACTTCAACAGTGAATGATGGTTCTCTTTTCCCTACATCCATGTCATCTTTTGCTATCATTTCTTCGCTTGATCTTGTCCGCTTTGGTTGGGGTAGATGAAATCTTAATATGATTTTGATTTGCATTTTCCAAATTTATAAGGATGTTGAACACTTTTATTTTTTTATTTTTTTATTTTTATTGATGCTTTGTGTATTTCATACATCATTTTCCAATTCAGTTCAGGCATATATCCCCTTCCTTTCCCCCCACCCCACCCCTACCCATCCCAGATCATGCATTCTGCCATAACTTTTCTGCATCTTTCTCTGTTTTTTTGTTTTGTTTTGTTTTGTTTTGATTTTTTTAACAATAAGTGATAATTTGTGAGTACAAGCATCCTTCATGTAAAACCAATTTGCGAGCAGTTGTGCTCAAACCCACACAGCTCATGGGTCCCACCATCCAGCATGGGGGGCTTGTATGTTCAATCAAGTTGATCAAATGAGTGTCCAGTCTATATTGCTGTAGTTTCACCATTCACCCCAATGGCAGCCCTTACATGCTACCGCGCCCCCTCTTCCACAGATTGTTCCCTAGGCTTAGAGAAGGGGTACAGGTGGATGTGAAGCAAAACAGTCTACTTTCTCTGGAGCTGTTATCTTGGTCTCTAGTCAATTCTGGATGTTTTCTTTCATGGGCTGCCAGCTTGTCCAGGCATATCCTTTCGATCCTACTAATGAAGCACTTGCAATTAGATATATAGGTATTTAAACAGTACTAATTGTTATGGTAGGTTACTTTGGTATAGACACAGATGTTTGGATGGTATGTTAATCCATGAATTACATTTTTTTCTGTTAATTATGACAGGGTCTTTTTGTGGTTTATAACATCTCCTAACTATTAGAGGATGTAAGCTTGTGGCATCAGCCATGGGTTATTCCTCCAAGGAGAGAGTTAATAGCCAATTAGATTTGGGATATACAGACATATGACTGACACTGCTGCACAGTATTTCCAGGCAGATGAGGTGTAGCTGGTGCTGACAGGAATCTTGCTTGACTCAAGGAGACCTATATTTGCTTTATTGGTTTAGTGGCCTTTGGTAACACTCTCTGGCACTCCAGAGACCATCTGTATTGTTAGTCACTGTTCCTATTTTGAGAACACTCGCTTCAGATTCATAGCCCATTTTCTAATTTGCTTTTGTTTTGTTTGTTTGTTTGTTTTTTTTGGCTTCCTTGTTATTTGTGTTCTTTGTATAATCTGGATATTAATTGTTTGTTAGATATATAACTTATGAAGGTTTCTCTCAATCATTAGGATTCCTCTTCATTTGGTTTGTACTTACACTTACTTTTTCTCTATAAAAGGTTTCTTTTAGTTTAATGAGGTCCTGTTTCTCAATAATTGACCTTAAATTCTGAGCAAATAATGTTTGATTTAGAAAGACTGTTCTTTCACCTGTATATTTTAGGGAATTGCCTATGTTTTTTTCTAACAGTTTCAACATTTCAGGGTTAACATTGAAGTGTTTGATTCATTTGGAGTTTATTTTTGTGCAAGTTGATATGTATGTGTCAAATTTCATTTTCTACACTGAATGCACTGAATCCCATGGGTTGATTTTCATTGGGGGGTGGGTCACAACTTTTATTCTCTAAGCATATATGTGTGGTGTGTGTGCGTGTGTGTTTGTGTGGGTGTATCACATATTAAATATTACATGAAATTTGACAGGAGGTAATAAGTGGGTTGCAGGTAACTGAGGGGATGTAAATGTGATCAACATATATGGAATTCTCAAAAATTTAATGAAAACATAATATGTAGTCATTTGTACAATAAAGAAAACAAGGAATATACAAACTGTTCATCTAATATTGGGTTAACATCACGAATCTATAAAATAATCCACACTTAATAGAGAAAAATATAAATACATCAATTAGAAAATTTGTAATGTGTCCAAGTAAGTAAAATTTAGTTAAAAAATCCAAATCCTAAGTACATGATCAAAGTTTCAAAATTCTAAATTAGGGACTGTTGAGATGGCTCACTGTCAAGAGCACAGGTTACTCTTGCAAAGTACACAGGTTTTGTTTACAGTGCAAACATGCTGGATAACTATCATCCTGACCTCCAGTGCCAGGGAGTTGAAGGCCTTCTGGTCTCTCTGGGCACTAAACACACATGTTGCATTTATGTACACGCGGCTAAAACATTCATACATATTAAATAAATAATAAATGATTTTAACGTTATAAATCATAAGGTAAATGCAAACCAAAACAAATAATTTAATAACCTCTCTTTAAAGTAAAAATGACTATTGCTAGCAAGATAAAACATAAATGCTGGTTGGTCAGAATGATTAGAAAATTGAGCCCTTGTGAGCTCTTGGTCAATATGTAAATACTTCCAATTAATTTTTAAATTGTTGTGGAGTTTTCTCAAAGAATTAAAAAGAGAAAATTCATTTGTTCATACAAATCTGCTACAGGATAAATAAATGAAGGAAATTAAATCATTTATGTCAAAGAATTGTGTGAACATCCATGTTCTTTGCAGTCATATTTCAAATAGTGAAAATTAGAAACAGCTTAAGAATTCATAAGTTATAAATTTATAAATAAAATATGACACAGCCTGGACCTGGTAGTGTAGATCTATAATTCTGTTTACACTGGGGTCTGAGATAGGAAGACTTCAAGGCTTGGTGTGGCTACAGGGTTAATTCAAGGCCATCCTCAGTAACTCAGGGAGAGACTATCTTAATATAACACATAAAATCAACCTAAAAATCTAGTTCAAAACAGAACACTTGAATAACATATTATATCCCTGAATGCAATTCACAAGACTGCAAACAATGTAACAATATACAACAAACCCATAAAAAACATTACTTATTAAAGATATTTAGTATAAAAATTAAACATCTAGATTCATTTATACTACTTAAAGTTTTAAGATCGCAAGCCTTCCAAAAGGTGAATTTTTGTAGTTTTAAGAAATGCAAAGCTAGAATACTCCATTAATTTTTCCAAGAACAAATAACATCTCCATGGATAGCCAATAAGTTTATATAAAAATTACTCTTATAGTTACTCTAACACTTACAATTCTTGAAATTGACAGCTATTTAAATTTTTTTTATTAATTTTATTTATTTCTATATGTGTATGAATGTACTGTCTGCATGCAAGTTTGTGCACCCGTGTCGTGCAATGCCGCGGAGGTCAGAAGAGGGTGTCGGATTCCCCTGGAACTGGAGTTTCAGACGGCTCTCGGCCGCCATGTGGGTGCTGGGGATCGAACCCGGGTCCTCTGCAAGAGTGTCGGCGCTCCTAACCACTAGGCCATCTCTCCAGCCCCNTATAACAGCTTGAACCTGTATAATGAAAATACTTCCGTTACAGATAAATAAAAATAATTACTCAATCAAAGTAGCTTGTTTGAAGGTCTATCACCCTTCAACTCATGTCTGTCATTCCTGTTCTTTATGCCAGAGTCTTCAAAGTTTTTTTTTTTTGTTTTTTTTTTTTTTTTGCTTTGTTTTCTGGAAGAACAGAAAAAGTTAAGTGCTCTCTGTAGAGAGTGCAACTTCAAGAGATAGGAAGATGATAACTCAGGGAGTAGAAATTTCCCATCCAAAAATTAATAATCAAGGGGCTGGAGAGATGGTTGAGTGGTTAAGAACACTGGCTGTTCTTGCAGAGGACCTATGTTCAATTTCCAGCACCCATATAGCAGCTAACTACTGTCTGTAACTCCAGTTCAAGGAGATCTGTTGCCTTCTTCTGACCATCATAGTTACTGCACACCACAGGTGCACCTACCTACATGCAAACAATCTACAAACACATAAAATAAAATAAACAAATTAATTAACTAATAATCATATAAAAGAATTTCTAAACTTATTAACCTAATGATTGGGAAGAAGCCAAAGTTCTGATGCTAATAAATGCCTCTCTCTTCACTTAGTGAAAAAAGTTGGGGTTTAAGGAAGAATTTCCTCCAAATTATAGTGCTAAAATAACATTATTTACATAAAAAAGCAAAGTGTAACTGAAACTTGTCTTCTTTTATTAACAAAGGAAACAATCAATACAGTTTTAATCATGTAGAAAAGAGCTGTCTCATAAAGGATGGTAATTTGTTGAAAATAGAAATTGCACATTTTTCAGACTAGATTCTTCATGCTTGGTCAAGCAAGGAAAACAGGGATAAAAGAAAACAACATAATCAAGGTAACGCTTGGTTAGAATGGGAGAGATAAGATATTATGATCAATTGAGAGTACATTACTGAAAAGGAAGAGGCAGTTTACAGGAAGGAAAAGAAAACTATTGCTGAGCCTATTCATGATATTTTTTTCCTTTTTGGAAATATTGTTCTACCAGTCTATATAAATAACTTTATATAGCTTATATTTAGTGAAAATGTAAGTACCCATTTTCTGAAATAGTCAAAAAAATTGAGAATGTATGGTGATGTAGCTAAGTATTATAAAATGCAAGCATTAAAAACACCTCAACAGGCTGTTTAGATTTCATTGTTAATTTGGCAAAACGTAGTCACCTGAGAATGAAATCTCAATGAATTGTGTAAATCTGGTTGCCCTGCGGGTAGCTCTGTGGGAAATCTTTTTTAATTATGTAAAAATTTTATTGAGCATTTTAAAGCTCATAAAATGATTTTCAGTCAAACCCAGCTTCCCCTGCCATGCCCCAACCCCCACCATGCATTACAACATCCAAGCTAAGCCCTATCCAGTCAAGCTCCTGAATCTAGATATCCTTCTGTCCGAATAGATCCACTGAACTCTAGTCAACACATATAGAAATCCTAGGCAAGGCATACTTTTCCTCACACCACAGTACTCAATCTCTTGCGGTTTTCACTCCAGGGCAAGTACCCCACCCATTGCTCTACTCTAAGAACTTGTTCTTTTGATTGCTAAATGATATGAGGATGCCCACCCTGAATGTAGGAGGAACTATCATGGGCTGGCCACTGAATTGTACTAAGAGTGAAGAAAAGTAGCTGAAGAAAAAATATCATGTGTGTGTTAATTTCTCTCAATTTTTGACTGTGGGTGTAATTGTTTCAGGTTCCTGCCTTAACATCACTTGGAATGTGACCTGGAATTATAAGCCAAATGAATCCTTCTTCCCCAAAGTTGTATGTTGTCAGTATGTTATCACAGCAACAGAAAATGAAACTAGGACACTCAAAAATTGCAAAAGGCATTGCTTTCTTTCTACATGGATAATGAGGCTAAGTTGTAAGTAGTGCAGACTGGAGGACTTGAGAATATTACTATAAATTGTAAGTGTTTCTATAAGAACAAATATAAGGAAATTTCTCAAATTCCTTTTAGGAATCAGCATCACTTTAATACCAAAACCAGGTTAAGACACAACCAAAAAAGAAAACTATGGACCCATCTCATTAATGAATATAGATGCAAAAATTCTCAACAAAATACTTGCAAATCACATACAGACCCACGTAAAAAAGATCATCCATCATGACCGAGTTGAATTCATACCAGAGATGCAGGCATGGTTCAGAGAGAGAGAGAGAGAGAGAGAGAGAGAGAGAGAGAGAGAGAGAGAGAAGGACCCATCTCCAGGATGGATCAGAGAGCAAAGGACCCGCTTCCAGGACAGATCAGAGAGTAAAGGATCCATCTCCAGGATGGATCAGAGAGCAGGGGACCCGCTTCCAGGATGTATTAGAGAGAGAGAAAAAAATAATCAATAGAATGAATATCTATCTATCTACCTCTCTATCATCCCTATCTATATCTATATCAATATCTATATCATCTATATGAAATCTATATCATCTATATCCATATCTATATCTATATAATCTCTATCTGTATCTATATCTATCTATCTCTCTATATATCTTTGTATTTATATATTGCTTTATCTATATCTATATCAATATCTATAGATAAAGATATAGATATAGATATGGATATAAAGAGATCTGTGTCCTAGGTTACCTCCAGAGAGATCTCATTGTGGGAGTCCTCTATGGAAATGATAGTGTTTGTTGGGGATTTCTTATTTGCATTTCCCATGTTGTTGATTTTTCTTTGTGCTTTTGGCCTGTGGATTTGATTCCCTTCTTTTGGTAATATGACGTGAAATTCGAGTGTTTCTTCTTGGGAAAAAAATAAATAAAAATTAAAAAAAAGAAAGAAATAGGGAATGTCACTTGATTGATAGTACCATGGAGAATGAGAGTCTGTGAAAAGCTAGGTTCCAGTTAAGAGGAAAAATTGATGAATAAATATTGTATTCAAGAAAAAGTTGTATATAAAATCATGCATAATTTTTTGATTTTTTTAGAGAAAAGTTGTTGAATCTAACAATTTTACATATTTATATGTTATATTATGATGTATTAATATACATATAAAATATAAACTACTCAAATTGCAGTAACCAATGTTTTCATTACCTTTATGTGGATTATGCATTTTTTCCTATTCATTTGTAAAATATACTACACAAATTGTACCTTTTATGAAATGAAATATTTTATATTCAATTAGTCCAATTACAGAGATTGAAGGTCACTTATTATTTCTGTCATTCATGTAATGATGTCATATTAAGCAACAAATTAAATTGGCTATAGTTAGACTCCAATTTTTCCACCAACACTTTTGATAAAAGAAATTCTTCAAATTCCATTAAAATTCATTGAGATCACATGATTGAAACATGAGCTAGAATCAAACATTATTAAATTCTATTGACCTTCATTTATGTAAGCACCTGTAAAGTTATGCATCTTAGAAATAACTTGTAAAAGCACAATTTAAATGCGATTTTCTTGTTTCTTCAAAAGAAAATATTAAAAGCAATTTTCTGAAATGTATACCTACAGATTGCTGAGTTACTATCATTAGTATTCTTTTCATTTCATTTTCTATAAAATAATACATACCTTTGTGTTTGAATATCTATTTTGTATTCCCAGCCTTGTCTTCTTTGTGCTAGCCCTTCATCTCTAGATAATTTTCATATTACTCAAAGGTAAAGGAGAGTCTGAATAAGCTTTAATCAACTTACCAGCTTAAAATGAAATTGGTTCTTATCCTTTTATATATCTACCTTCTGAGCCACTTTGCTAAAATATAAGAAAAAATATAAAATCAGCCATGAACACGTATTTTTAAACTTTAATTTTAAAAAGCTCTTTTTGCTTTCCAGATGGAATGGGCTATCAGTTCAATAACTGTTAGAGTTTGATAATGTGAAGCCAAATATATTGATAAAAAGTGAATTTGTGATTTATATATAGATGATTTATATATAGATGTGTGTTTGTAAAAATTTAGGTGGATACATGTTAGGCAATCTTAGAATAAATATGTTTTATTACCTATTGTGTTCAATTCACCATTGCACTGAAATTTATTTTGGTACTTCCGAAATATGAGGAACATCTTTGTGGAAATTCCAGATATTATAACAACCTTCATATTAAAATGTATTAATACTGTATGCATTTTCAAAAATAATTGAATGCTATTTAGTCTACATTCAATGATCCTCTTTTCTTTTCCAAATTGTCTATTTACTGTTAAAATTTAAAACTGTTTCACAAATCACTTGGGAACCATCATAGGTTTCTTTTCTTTTGAAAATATTTCTTGAATGTCTAGTATCTACCAGGCACTGTAGTAAATACAATGTAAAAGTGGACAAGTAAGTGAACAGAGATAGTTGGATCATGAGGAAAAAGTCTTGAATCTCTGTCATGGCTTCAGACACATCAGGGCTTCATTCCCTGTTTTACTTTTTGATTTTTGTGAGATATTTTCTTGACTAATGTACAAGAAATCATCTGTATGTTTATAGCATACAAATATATGCAACTGTTCAGTATGTGAGTTACCTAAAATTTCACTAGGATTGTATATATTGCCCATCTCTGGTGAAGTTATATTGCTTTGGCTGCTTTATGTATGTAATAGTTCTTAAAATTTTCAGTGTCTTTCAAAGTATTTGGAATTGCTATGGTTACAAAATGAAAGAATGCTTCAAAACAGAGGTGAGGACTTCAGTCTGTGCTATTCTGAAAAGGTCACAAACTTTCAACCTTTGCCTGTCCATTAAGGAGAACAAACAAAACAAAACAAAAACAACAACAACAAAACCACTTTACCCTGGTTTCTAGATACCATAAATGGTAAAACAGGGCAAAAGAGAGGAAAAGAAGCTGCAAACAGCCTGTGAAAGATGTTAATTCCAATTAAAGTTACAGTGAGTAAATTTTTAGTTTTCCTTGAGATTCTGATTTTATACCACACCAAACAGATGACTGACCTGAGTGAGTGCTGGCATTATTAATATGATTGTAATTATGCTGATGATGACTTATCAAAGTGCTTCCTTTCTATATTAAATAAAGTTGCTTAAGTAGCATTTAATTATAAAAATACCTTTCTTGGCTATCTAATTCTGTTTCTGCTCATTATTTGTTTTATATTTTGAAGGTTTTAATAGAAATGTTGGAATTTTATTTTGGACTACTAGAATAAGAGTTCAACTGCTAAGAAAAAAATGTAGAAAGGCAAGTGAATCAAAAAGATATTTTAAAAGGTATACTAAACTTTTTATTCTTAATTATAAGATATGTCATGAGTTCACTATTCCTCTAGATTATACCACCTAATTTTTATGAACTCACTCAAAAACAAACAACAATAAGATACTAAGCCACTTTGAAATGACCAATATGTTCCCAGAATTCAATATTGGCTACAAAATTTAAATCTATATTATTATTTTAACTATTAACCAAATCCATTGAAAACAACTGGAAATAAAGAGTAGCTGTTTAGATTTCTTAAAGGTTTTACTATTTTAAACTGTGTATGTGCAGTTTTGTGATAATACCCATCCAGAGGAAAACATACGCAAGCTGCACACACACACACACACACACACACACACACACTAGTTGTATAAACAAGTTGTAGTATACTTTAAATGCTGACACTACAGAAGTGTGTAAATGTAAGAAGACTTAACAGCTAGTGATATTTTTCCATCTAATTAAACTCAAATTGTCATGGATATTTAGAAGTACATTTTTGTCCAAATTTATTTTTAAATATTTTATTGAACTTTTGTGCATTTCATACATCATTTCTCAGTCCAATCTAGACTCACCTCCCTTTCCATGCCCCCAACCCGACCTGAGTTCATGCACCTTGCCAAACCTGCCCTGTATCTTTTTTTTCTGTTTTGGTGATCTTTTCCGAAAGATTTCAAAAGGCTAAAGCGATAATATATTATTATATATATATATATATATATTATTATATACATATGTCACACCTATACTAAAATTATATCATCTGAAAACTGTTTGTTATTTCCATATCCTATTTCAGGATTCACATTTTTCCTTTATAAATTTATATTACTCTAAAACATGCCTACATACCCTCCACCCATATACTAAGATTGCAAAGTCTGAAAATAAGCGGTGGGTTAATTCTAAAGCCCGTTAAGGCATTTATATTATAAGAACACAGTTGCTTTCAGGAAAAGAAGAGTATAATATTGACATTGCTCAGTCTACCTTTCAACTAGGTGCTTGGTGCTAGCATCCACAAATGAGGGATACCATTTGTCCTTTGTATTTTGGGGACTGTGTTACTTCACTTAGCATAATATCTTCTAGTTCCATCCATTTACCTGCAAAGTTCATGCTGCCATCTTTATCACTGCATAGTACTCCACTGTGTAGATGTACCACACTTTCTCTATCCAATATCTTTTTGAGGGGCATTTGAGTTGATTCCAGCTCTTCGCTATTGTGAGGAGAGCTCCAATAAACATGGCTGTGCATGTATCTCTGAGATAGGATAGTCTCTTGGGTATATACCCATGAGTTGTATGACTGGATCAGGTGGTAGGCTCATTTTGAAACTTTTAAGGGTTCTCCATATTGCTTTCCATAGTGGTTGTATGAGTTTACATTCCTACTAGCAGTGGATGAGTGTCCTCCTTTTCCCCCAACTTCTCCAGCAATCAAGGCCAGCTTTGTCTATAGAGTGAGTTTCAGGTCAGGTGGGGCTACAAGGAGACCCTGTCTCAAAAAAAAATGTTCACTTTGTCCAAATGTATTTTTCAGCAATCTAGGCTCTATCTGTCTCTTCCAGGTCATCAAAGTAAAATGGACCTGGTCCATCAAAAGAGTTTATAATTCATGAAGCAAATTTTCTGAAAATTTGCAATGAACTTTTTTCTTGTGAAGAAGCATATGTCAAAGGCTTCAAATCTAAAGATGTTTAAACTGTTACCATAAGCAGCTTCCTTATGTTTGCTGATGACTTACTTAGACTAGTCTGCTAAGCGGCTTCAAAGGGCTTAGAAACCACTGCAGGACTTAAATATACTCTGAACAAATGATTGTATGATCCTAATTTTCAGGTGGTAATGTGCCCTAAATGAGGACCATGAGCCTTCCACCAGGATTCTATCCAGTCACCAAAGAAAATGGATTATTCTTTAAATATTCAGAGAAGACGTAAAATGTTCTGTAAAACATTACATCCTAAATATTTTAGGTCTTGTGTGTAAAAGGCTATTTAGCACTGAAACAAGCACAGGCAGTATGCAATAAGTGTGACTGTATTTCAATAAAATTGTGTTTACAAAAACATTCAGCTAAACAGGCCTGGTTTTGTTCCAAGGCCATAGTTTAAAGATCTTTCATCTATCCAATCCACAGTTAATAATTTGGGCATAGTGCCAGATCTCCAATTATTTTAATTTATTACTGCGTGGTTTATATTCTTTTTTTGTATTTTTGAGACACAGTCTCCCTTTAGTCCCAGGCTGGCCTTGAACTCACAGAGATCTGCCTGCCTCTGCCTCCCAAGTGCTGGGATTAAAGGCGTGTACCACCACGCCCAGCTTTTTCTTTTTTTTTTTTTTTTTTTTTTTTTTTTTTTTTTTTTTTTTTTTTTTTTTTTTTTTTTGGTATTCCACTTTCAATTCCCAAATGTATGCTAATCTTGCCAATCAGTGGAGTAGTCATCTGACACCAGTAACAGCTGGGTACGGAAGCAAATTCAAGGCCAGCCCAGTGAAATTTAGTGAGAATTTGTCTTTAAATAAAAAGTATAGATAAAATGGCTAGGGATACAGCTCAGAGGTAGAATGTTTCCTTGACTCATAGTAGGCACTTGGATCAATCTTCAAACAAACACAATATTAAGCTGCATAATAAGTGCAAGATTAGTTAGGTGTAAAGATGCTTGTGTTTTAGAGGAAAGCATGTGCTGCAATTATCTTAACCTCAAAAATTTAATGTTTTATCTAGGACCAGAATGTTATTCAATTTAATTGTTTTTTGGTCTTTTTTGAAACAGGGTCTCCCTGTAGCTCCAGCTGTCCTGAAACTCACTATGTAGACAATGCCGGCCTTGAACTCACAGAGATCTTTCTGCCTCTGTCTCCCAAGTTCTAGGATTATACTGTTATATGATCAAGTTACTTTGTAGTTGATAACTTTCAAACTTATTACAGACTATGCCCCTAATATGCTCACTTCTTTTCATTGAATTAAAAATAGTTAATTGCCCAAACTTGGTGACACAAGCCTTTAATTCCAGCCCTGGGAAGGCAGAGGCAGGTGGAGCTCTGTGAGTTCAAGGCCTGCCTGGTTTACATAGTGAGTTCCAGAACAGCTGGGGCTACAGGGAGACCATGTCTCACAAAGACCAAAATGACAAAAAATAATTTAAGTATGTTTTTTACTTGAGCGTAGACCTTAAAATGTTCCCTCACAGCTTAACTAAGGTATACTATTGTAAGTTTTCTTAATATTAATTTATCTAAGAGAAAATGGATAATGAAATAAGACCTAGGACAGAGACAATTTGATAGAGAAGGAAAATCCAGATCATAAAATAGAGCATAAGATGCCTTGATGAAATCGTGAGGAGCTTCAGGCACTCACAGCTCAGAATGCGGGCTCTGAATGCCTAGAGTAATAAATTAAATCCACAGATACTTTTCCATTGCTAAATTGCCTGGAGTAGATTATGCATTGATGTTTTAAATATGAGAAATAAGGAAAGGATGTGAAACATGAATTTGAAAACTCCTAATAAAGGTTGATATATCTCTAGCTTAATTACAAATAAAATACCAGTTTAACGTTCAGATTATTGCAAAAATTTCCATAAAATTCACACTATATATCAAACTCTGTAAATATTCAAGGGGCAAATAGAAAAAGGATATATTTACTGTGTATATGTTTATAATAACTTTATGATCTGCTTAGCTATTGTCTATTCCAGTGAAATATAAACATATAATGTGATAAGTTCTATAAAATATATTTATACAGTTTGTCTCATGAGCACTTGTGAAAGCTATCTAACTCTCATTGCTGGTAAAGGAATACTTAATAAAATGCTACAATTAATATATCTTGTGAAAATTAGTTTATAGATAGAAGAAATACAATCTTGGCAAAACGCAGCATAGAGAAAAGCATGATGCTTCCTTGGAATGGAAAGAAGTTCATTTTATTTCAAAGAAACAGGAGCAAGGCGGGAGCTGAGTAATCAATGAATATCAGCAGTTCTGGAGGAGTATTAACTATGCTTAATTTGGAAGCAAAATTGAGACTTGATACTACCCCAGAAACCCCAAGCAATCCTAGTCATCAGGAACAGACTGTATAGCCAAGTGGAACCAATGAGTTTGTGTAATTGGCCACATATATCAATGTGATTTTTTTTTTTCCTTTACACCCATGAGGCCTGAGGAGATCCAGTACTTAAGATGGATTTTCAGGCCCTGGAGAGATGGATCAGAGGTTATAAGCACTGATTGCTCTTGCAGAGGATCTGCGTTCCAATCTGAGAACCTGCAGGCCAGCTGAGAACCATCTGTAGCACCAGTTCCAGGAAATCTGAAGTCCTCTTTTGATCTTCTACATGGGTGCACTTACATGTTTGCAGGCATAGCATTCATACACATAAAATTTAAAAAATCAATAAATAAAATATTTAAAAAATGATCAATTTTCACTTAGGGCAACATTGCTTTTGTTGGCTTACAAAAATATCCCTCTCTGCCCTTTGTAGTTACGAGCTATACTTCAATTAATCACTAATGAAAAAGAATGCCAAGATTGTTTTTTATCGGTTTCATCTCTTGATTTTAAAAGTCATTTATTATTTTTATTTTCTTCTATGTACATCTGTGCATTTCATGGATGTATGTTAAGTGCACCCATGTTGTGCATTGCCCACAAAAGTCAGAAGAGGGTGCGTTCTACTCTGGAACTTAAGTTATGTACAGTTGTTAGCTGTCATGTGGATAGTGTGAACTGAACCTTGGTCCTCTACAAGAGGAGCCTGTGCTCTTACCCAGTGAGTCATGTCTCTAGCCCCTTATCATATCTTTTTGTAACAGAGGAAAATCTGTCAGATCCTACAGCAAGGGTATCTATGTAAAGATATACACAGAAGATTTCTATTTATATAAGACATCATTGCATCCAAGATATTTATTTGGAGCTCAGTGCTGATAGTTCTCAGTAGCCATTTTCCTCACTGATTCACAATCACAAATGTAATAAACATGTGGCATCTATATTTTAGATATTCTGACTGTAGAATTTACAATGTCAAATTTCAATTTTCAAAAATGAAGGATTTTGATACTAAAACTACTCTTTCATGCATTTGTTGGTATATATGTCCTGCTTCATTCTTTTAGTTCCATTTTACATGTGTATGTACCCCAATTTAAAATCTTCAATGTTTTTAAAATGGTTGAATCTAGAAGATTTAAGAAACACCCAGTTAAACCACAAATTCTGTCATTGTTGTATTATTATAATTTGCTATTTTTGTTTGTGTGTTGTTTCTTATAGAAATTCTCACAAGTTTCAATATGCAACTAAGAATTCTAGATCCACAATAAAGCCACATAGAGTATAGTACTTGTCTAGCATGTAAGAGTCCCTGGATTCCATGCACATGATGATATAGGAGAAAATAAACGATGAATGTGTTATATATCATCTGTTCCACATGTGCTAAAACTTCCATTAATGGAACAGATTGTATTTGTTGCTCATTGCTTTACTCCCATGTCTAACATATTGCGGAGCACCTATTAAGCATTTATAGCATTTGTAAAATGAGTGAAGATACATTTTAAGGCTTGGCAATCCATAGAAACCCTTTTGTGAAGCACATCACAAACACATCAGTGAACTCTTTCTGTCAAAGATCAGCTAGATAATCGTATCATGCTGTAAATGTATATTTAATCCTTAAATTACTCTTACTATTTTGGCGAAATGTGTATTTAATAGTCCCTACACTGATAGCAAGAATATGATGTTAAGTATTGACTGACAGATATTGAGAGATTAGTAGATAAGAATCCTCAATATTTGTAACATTTCAGCTAAGCACCATAAAAAATAATGTGTTTTACCCTATTCATTTTTTTAATGTGAATAGTTTCTTTTCCAAATTTCTTTTTTTTTTTATTGATGCTTTGTGTATTTCATACATCATTTTCCAATTCACCTTCTAGGTGCCACAAAGGTTTTAATACAAGAGACTTTCTTAACTGCCCCCCCCTAGAATAAGGAGAAATATGATGATGATGAGGTCGTTCTCCAGCTGTAGATTGGAGCCAGCTGTTATAGATGTATTCTCTTGTAAAATCGGTAAAACTGCCTTCTTTAATTGACTAATGGACATAGAAACTGTGAAAAGGATTATTGTCTATTCAGAACCAAATATAATGCTAAAGTCTCCTTAAGCTATGCACTTAAGCAAAATATATTAATAAAGGAGCTCTGACATCAACAATGGATTATTCTACCAAGGAGATGTTGGCCAGGGGATCCAAGCCCCCCAAAAAGGTAAAGGCTCCATGCCTCCAAACTGGGATATCTGCAGGAAGAGAGGCGATAAGGCCCTGCTGTTGAAGACCTGATATAAACGTGGGAAAGATGTATGGAGACCACACTTGCAAGCATACAGATGATCTCTGGAATGCCAGAGAGTGTTACCAAAGGCCACTAAACCAACAAAGCAAATATAGGTCTCCTTGAGTCAAACAAGACTCCTCCGTCAGC
Source organism: Rhizomys pruinosus (assembly GCA_009823505.1). Taxonomy (NCBI): domain Eukaryota; kingdom Metazoa; phylum Chordata; class Mammalia; order Rodentia; family Spalacidae; genus Rhizomys; species Rhizomys pruinosus. The sequence continues at coordinate 34,163 of VZQC01008131.1, forward strand.
AACAGCTACCCTATTCTTTAGAGGACAGTACTGGAAGGAGATAGAGGAAGTGGTTTGTACATATCCTTTCTCCTGATAATAATGACCAGTCCTCAGCAAATTGTGAAGTGGTTTGTATAATTCCTGAGCATGTTATTGAATTCAATTTTTAGAAAATATTTTACATTATCAGTCATGGAAGTGCACACCTTTAATCACAGCACTTGGGGTGCAGAGGCAGGTGGATCTCTGTGAGACTGAGTCCAGACTGGTATACATAGTGAATGACTTCCAGACCAGCTGGGCTATGGAAGAATCTGGCTAAAATGTTATATATGTAGGCACTGATGAAAATATGTTTATATTGTTATTATTTGGTGGAATGTTTATCTATGAAAGGATTCAAATGATTCCATTTGCCTGCTTGTTTAAATGACAAAAACTAAAAGAGAACAAAATAGCAGCATTCAATGAGTCAATATTTACACTGATCTTGGGGTATTACAGATGAATGTGCCCTTAAAGATACCTTTGTCCAGGAAGACACATGACCTTTAACTTGGGGACCAACTGTGATATTGTGCTGCTTACTGAAAACAGTTAAATGAAGTTGTAGATGGTTTTACTTAAGTGTTAACTATTGACTTGAATGATTAAAGTGGCTCCCATGGGCATAAAAATTGTCAGTGTAGTTTACTGCTTGTAAATTGAAATATATTCTACTTATTGCAAGGGCTACGTAAGGGTAGAGACATATATTCACACATAAACCTGAACAGCTGTAAAACTATGGAACACTTTAGGTCTACCAAACACCACCAGCTCACTGAATGTAGAACTTCAATATCTTCTCAGCTACTGAGCTTAGTAAAGGTAAATTTGCTTTGAACAGACAAATATGTTTATGTACTTGTGGGTAATAAATTTGAGCTATAATGGTGTCTTTAGCAATTTTTGATAAGCAATGTTTGGCTTCCAATTTCCACACTCTATATTAAACACAGTTCAACTATAAAATTAGGAGATTTCACTACCACACTCTCAACAGTGGATAGGTCATACAGGTGACAATCAATAAGGAAACAATGGAACTGAACACTATAGAAGAAACCAATATATCTATATAAAATATTTTACCAAATAACAATAATATAAACATATTTTCATCAGTGCACATATAACATTCTAGAAAGTGAATTTTACATTAGGTCAAAAAATTTTCATAACAAATTTAAGAAGATTGAAATCATATCCAGTATATTTTGTAATAGTGATAAAATGGAGCTAGAAATCAGTGGCTCGAAGAGATGGCTCAGCAATTAAGAGCACTGGGTGCTATTGAAGAAGGCCAGGATTCACTTGATTCCCAAACGTGATGGTTAACAGCCATCCATAACTCAAGTTCCAGGGGATCTCAGGCCCTTCCGGTTTCCATCAGCATTGCATGACAAGGTACACTTACATGGATGTGAAAATAGCATATTCTTAGCCAGGCATGGTGGTGCACACCTTTAATCCCAGTACTCGGGAGGCAGAGGTAGGCGGATCTCTGTGAATTCAAGGCCAGCCTGGTCTACATAGTGACCTCCACACCAGTGGAGGCTACAAGGAGACCCTGTCTCAAAAAAGACAGAAAAAAAAAAAAAACCTAGCATATTCTTGGACAGCCAATAAATTAATGTGATATAGAAAGAGATTGCAAATAATATCTTAATACAAATGAAAATGAAGACAACACACCAAACCAATTGTAATGAACTAAAATTGACTCTAAAGGGGCTGGAGAGATGGCCTAGCGGTTAAGAGCGCCAACCGTTCTTACAGAGGACCCGGGTTCAATCCCCAGCACCCACATGGCGGCCGAGAACCGTCTGAAACTCCAATTCCAGGAGAACTCCAGTTCCAGGGGAATCTGACACCCTCTTCTGACGCCCGCGGCATCGCATGACACGGGTGCACAAACTTGCAAGCAGACAATACATTCATACACATACAGAAATAAATAAAAATTAATAATAAAAAAAATTAAAAAAAATTGACTCTAAAGGAAGATAATAATGGCAAACAATTTCATTTAGGAGAAAACAAAACACTTAAAAACATATATAGAAAATGCTTCACAATATCAAAATAGGGCGTGGTTCAAAATAGCATGGATAACAACTGGGAAAGAAAACAAAAGTGATTATATCAAATTTAAAAAGTTCTGGAGAGCAAATAATGACATTAGTAGACAACCTCTAAAATGAAGGAATATATTTGTTTTTAAATTTTATGTATGTATTATTTATTTATTTATTTATTTATTTATTTATTATTTTTATGAGTGTAATGTCTGTATGTAGGTTGGTGCACCCTTGTTGTGCAATGCCGTGGAGGTCAGAAGAGGGCGTTTGATTCCCCTGAAACTGGAGTCAAAGACAGTTCTTAGCTGCCACGAGGCTGCTGGGAATTGTACCCGGGTCCTCTGCAAGAGTAGTTGGCGGTCCTAAACGCTGAGCCATCTCTCCAGCCCCAATGAAGGAGACCATTTGAAAACTGTGTCTAGTAAGTGGCCAATAATCAGAATATAAAAGGTTTTCAAACAAGTACAATGTATAAAAAGATGTCAAAGAAAATGTAAGAGAAATATAAAAATGCCAATAAAAATGGAGGAAAGGGAGGAAAGGAAGCTTGAGAGAGGTGAGACTACAAAGGGAGAAATAGAGAAAACGGGGATACTTTAAATGGGGAGGGCATGGAGGGACAGCTAGATGAGAGAGAGAGACAGAGAGACAGAGAGACAGAGAGACAGACAGAATGACTAGCTACTATAAAAAAAAAAAACAGAGGGAATCATATTAGTCCAACAACTTAGTGACAAATTACACCTAAAATTTCTCTACATGTGTTCATGTGCAAAGCTGAAGGCTACACGACAAGAAACAGTGCCAAGCGGGAGAAACCTCCCTTTGAGTTTTTGGCCACAGTAGTCCAAGTGACTCCCAAAATGCGAAGGCTATTGTCACAGCCCTTGATTGCTTTCCAGAACTTTAAATTAAGACCATATTGCTGAAGTAAAAACATATTTCAGACATAAGATCTGGAGCAATGGATCTGGAACTGACCTTGGAAACCACTTCCCCTGATGGCTAGCTCTCATAGCTTTGGAAAGCACTACACAAGCTGCTAAGACAGAACATTAATCATTGATCCTATCCCAGCTTCAAGGCCAAATAACCACATCAATGACCAGCACAACGCTGTCCCAGTAGTGGTGCTTTTACCTTTGGGGCAATCATCAGCTACTTAATTAGACTTAAAGACCACTCAGTGCGAGGAAACACACCTGTGGTACTATAAAAATACCCAGACATACATGGCCGGAGAGGTCATAGATCATAGAGAAAAGCCCAAGGCTGTCACATCCTTAGAAAAAAGTATTTTCTTGCTATATGCAAAATAGGTATCTTTATATTTACACATCTATCCCAGTCACCACTCATCAAAGAAACTTCTTTTGCACCAAAGGGAGACTATTACACAGAATCACAACTGGTCAAGGGAATTCTCTGTGAATTGTCCAAGCCTAAGCAGCACATCTACAAAGCAACCTCTACATCTAAGGATCATGCAACACAAAATAAGAGGTAAAGAGGAAACTAATGAGTCTTGCAACTCTCAGCAGGAGAGATTCTGTCATGCAACAGAGGGCTAGGAAGAGAAAAGGTCACAAATGGTCAAAGTGTATAGAGTAAGAGTCTGCAGAGTGTGTGTCCTTGGACAGGAGGACTCCTATATAGCCTGAACTGAATTGGAAAATGATGTATGAAATACACAAAGCATCAATAAAAATAAATTAAAAAAAAAAACTTAACCCACCCAGGGCTCAGATGCTATCGTGTTAGAGGAGGTTGGAAAGAATGTAAGAGTCAGGGTGGAGGTGCATGATCATATGGTAATAGAATCCTGCACACTCCTGGGCCCTTGCTCACATGAACCTACACCAATATTGTCACATGAAAAAGAGCTATGCAAATTCAAGCAGAAAATTCCCGGTACAGAACTGAAGAAATGGACAGCAAGCCCTAATCTAGTAGAAGAGTTATTGACAGCAGATTACTGTTGAGTAAGGAACAGATGATCTTAATGATAAGGACTCTAGATAGGCTGACTAGAGTTCAGTTGAAGCACTTGCACTGAGAAACATGCAGGGACACTAACTTGACATCATAGGCCTTAACACAGATGTATGAACTCCAGTGTATGGTGGACGGAGCTATGGAAGGGTGCCAATGAGGAAAGGGGTATAAAGTTTATTAAGATATACTCATTTAATACACAAAATTCAGTAAAATTCAAAAAAAATGAGATATATCTAGATAGACATTAATCAAAAAAGCTATCCATATGTCAATAGACATAAAAGATATTATAATAAATGCAATGTAAATCAAAAGAAGATAAACACCTTACTTAAGTAGGAAAGACTGTTATCAAAAGACAAAATATTAAATAATTTGGCAAGTATTTGACACAATTTATGGGAATAAAAATGAGTACATCAAGTGTGGAAAACAGTATGGACATTCTCTATAATGTTAGAGCTACTTCATGATATAGCAATAATACTAGTCTGTATATATTGAAATTAATGATTTGGAAAGTGTTAGAATTATTAGCCAATGGAGCCTAGCCTAGTAGAAGGTGATTATATCATTTTGAATATCACCCTCAGTATATATTAATTCACCGCTGTTGGTAATCCATCTAGCTCTCATGGTAGTGAATCATTTTATCAGAAAAATACTGACTCTCTTTGATATTTATCTTGATTTCTATGTAAACATGCCATCTGTACCCCTCACAAAAATTCATTGCCACTCACCAAGAGTCCCCAATCAGAGTCCAAACAATTTGAGGCTGACCGAGCTGAGCGTCTTTTATTTATAAACATCTAGTCTCAGTGTCTACTATGCAATGGAAGCACTCTAATGTGATATCTTTCCGTAGGGTGGGAATGATTAAAAATAAGCTGCTGTGAATCTTTTCTGAATTCAGTCACATAATATTGATAGTTTAAAAGTGTGCATCATCAAATGCTAGAGTCTGCAATTGTCTCCTTCCTTGATTTGAAATGATGTCTCCTCTTTTCCTTCATCAAGAATCACCTGCTTAATTTTTTTCCTGCTACAGTGCATTTTTTTTTCTTTTTGATGGCATAAATACTTTTGAGATATTAAATGGGACTCTATTAGTCCTTAGACAATTCTCTTCCACTAAAATATATTCCTGGGAACTTTTTCATGAAATAATACTTATTTTTATAGAGGTGTTGAGTTGCACAAATCCCTCTAAAGTACAGTTTGTGAAATAAATGAAGTCATTTGCTCACATCATAGTGCTACCAGTAATAACAAGACTTTCATCTCACTTTTGAAATGTTAAAGTGGTTAACCACCTCAATCTTTGGGTTAAACTGTCATAATCCTTCAGATATTATCCTGGGTAGTTAATATTGGTTTGCAATAATTTAACATTTACAAGTCTAAATAAAATGCCAACTTGTTCAAAGAATACTTTGGGATAAACACAGTCTTTCTGAGAGTATCTACATAATGTAATTTTTAGAATGCATCTACTTCAATAACAGGTGAATGATTTCTCTAGAAGATAAGAGGTGAGGATCAGAGTGATTGACAATGTTTAGACACAGAATGCAACTGTTTAACAAGATTTGAGCTCTGTACTCAGAATTGTTGACTGAGCAACAATGAGATTACATAGAGGGTACTGAGACAGTCTCAAGAGCTTTACCATAGTCTAGGCATTCTCATCTGAAGAAAGCTTTAGTTTTCCCTTCCTCTCACTTGGGTACTTCTGCCATGGCATTCACCTAGAGATCCCACAAAACACTTATCCTATAGTCATTAATCTCTGGTTTCTAATAACTTAATTGTTTTTTTTTTAATTATTTTTATTCTATGTTTATGTGTGGTAGGTCTGGGAGTGGGCTTGTGCACATGAGTGCAGTACCTGAAGATGCAGAAAGAGGGCATGCAATCCCCTGGAGCCAGTGTTACATGTAGCTGTGAGCTGGCTGATGTGCTCTTTCCACTGACCTATCATTCTAGTAAGTTGTTAGTGCTTTTATTTGGAGTTTATTTTGGAGTTCCTCTGTCACAAACTTAAATATAAAATAAAGACTACTTTAGGTGTCCCTTAGATCTTATACAACAATAAGAACCAAGAAAATTGTCTTTCCATCATGAAATTTTTGAGGAAATTTTTCTCTATAGTCTTCCTTCGTTAAAAAGACCTGATAAAGTACTATCACTTAACAATAAGACAAATGGGTATGTTTTTCTTTCCTTTGGTAAAATGGCATTTTCAAATCTTTATGAATCTGTGCTTGGAGTACTCATAATCACTTCTCTTATAACTTGTCAGACATGTTTTCATAATGTAGTGGAAATACTTTTACTCTCAGCCTCATTTATATAACTCAACATTTACTGAGTTTCTAGATGTTCAAGAGTCCAAAAATGATTCTTCTAGAGTCTTATAAACAGTTTTTACATATGTATTTTGTTTGAGATTCATGGTCATGTTTTTTCTATTTAAATTAGAGGGTTTTGTAAATGACTATATTTTATTTGCATCATTTCCATACCAACTTTCCCCACTCTGTCTCCTGTATGTCTATCCTAATATCTGACAAAATAGACTTCAAACCAAAATTTACAGAAGAAATAAGAACACTTCATTTGAAACAAGGGAACAGTTAACCAAGAAAAAATTTCTTTTTTAATGACTCAGGGATTGAAATTAGGGTACTAGATACTATTTAGTACATGATTGAAGAATATTCACAAGCAGTAAATATTAATCCTGTATCCTGCTTAATTTTTTCATTTTAATTGTTTATTAATATAGGATTATGTAATTGCATAATTATATATAATACAGAAAAACTGGTAATAACCTGAGTCTAGAACTTAATAATATTGGTTATAAATATGAGGCATTTTGGCTTTTTTATTATACACTGATTATTTTAAACAAAATTACCTAGTATATCAAGATAACATACATTGTTTAGCTTGTAATATGTGCAAATTTTATTAAGTGTTATGGAAAATAATACTTCCAAAATAATGTTCCTTTTATCTCAGTAAGTAATGCAACACACTTGAATCAGTGTGTTGAGAGCTATCATATTCACGTTAATGCATCATATTTGGTAAAACCATTTGATACCTTTGTTAATGGTTCTAATAAATTGTGCTCAAATAGTTATGCTAAACAGTGTACAATTTCATTATAAAGTATTATTCACATTTATTTTTTGATTTAATGTGGCATATGTACTTAAATTACATATTGATATAGGTATATAATTTCAGAATAATAAAGTAGATCACTTGCTATTTTCTATAAGAAAGAGATTATTAATTCTTTCTTATAAGATAGCAAAATATTGATCACATTTCAAAATCTAGACCATGTCACAATTATAGCATCAAATCTTCATATGGGAGGATGTATCCTGGAGTAACTGCAGGAACCAGGATAATGGAAATGAACCAGGGAGGTGAAAGGAAAGAAAGAACACTAGAAAAGAACAGTAGTAGACAGGTGTTACTAAGGAAGAAAGGGATAAAATGGGGGTATACAAATGGGAGATGGAAGGATGGTTATACAAAGAAACTTGATGATAAAGGAAAAGAAAGAGCCTGAGAGAGGTGGGTATTATCAAGGGAGAAATGAGGAAAACAGGGACATTTAAAATGGGGCAGGCATGGAGGAAGAGTTAGGTAAGGAGAAAGAAAGAGGAGAGAAAAATAATGCCTAGTTAGTATTAAAATAAAACAGAGGGGATCATATTAAACTAAAAACCTAATGATAAATTTCATATAAGATATATCTACATAAGTCCATCTGTATAGATGGAGGCTACATAAAAAGAAATAGTGCCAGACAAGAGAACTCTTCTTTTGAGCTTGGTCAGGGTAGTCCAAGAGACACCAAATATTACACAGGCTATTGTCACAGCTCTTGATTGCCTCACAGAACATGAAGGTAAAACCCTATTGCTGAACACAGGACATACTTCAGATACAGGATTTGGAGCAATGCAGCATGAACTGATCTGGAAGCCAATTCCCCTGAAGGCTAGCTCTCCTAGCTTTTGATAGCACTACATAGGTGCTAAGGGAGAGACATCAATCAATGATCCAACATCAGTTTCAAAATGGAATAACCACATCAATGATCATCAACACAGCATATGATATTGTTGTATTAATGGCAGTTTTATGTTGGGGGCAATCAACAGCTTCCTAATTGAATTAAAACCCTGCTCAATGAGATAAAACTAATTTGTGGTACTGTAAACACAGGCAAATGCACATGGCTGGAGAGGTCATAGGTCTAATAGAAAAAAAAAAAGCCCATCATATCCCCAGACTAATGTAATTTCTTACCATGTGCAAAATATGGATCCTTATATTTACAGACAAGTATGTCCATGCCAGGCACAACTTATCAAAGAAGCTGCTTTTGCACTACACAAGGACTATTAATGACTATCACAACTGGCTATACACAGACATTGTCGGTGAATTTCCCAAACCCAAGTGGCACATCTATAATGCAACTTTCACAGATAAGGCTCATGCACCATAGAACAGGGAGCAAAGAAGACATTAACAAATTTATCAGCTCTCATTAACGAAGTGCCCTCATGCAACAGAGCACTGAGAACACAAAAGGTCACAAATGGCCAAAACATAGAGATTAGGAATCAGAAGCATGTGGGGCATAGGACAGAACTCCTCTATTTAGCTTGTCTCACCCAGGGCTCAGGGACCATTGTGGAAGAGGAGGAGGAAAGAATGAAAGATCCATGGAAGAGTTACATGACCATATGGAAATAGGGTCCTACAAGCTCCTGGGAACCTAGTCATAGGAACTAACATAATGGTTTCAGCATACACAGGACAAGTGAAAACTCCTGCAAGAAAAACACAGCAACAGCACAGAACTGGAGAATTGGACTCCAATCTTAGCTCAAGAACTATTGGCAACTGATTACTGCTGTGTGATAAAGAACTGATCTTTTTTTCTATTACTTTTTTATTTTTTCATTTTTTAACAAGAAGTAATAATTTATGAGTACAAGCATCCTTCATGTAAAACCAATTTGCAAGCAGTTGTGCTCAAACCCGCACAGCCCAATGGTCCCACATCCAGCTGGGGGGCTTGTATGTTCAATTAAGTTGATCAAATAAGTGTCCAGTCTATATTGCTGTAGTTTCACCATTCACCCCAATCACAGCCCTTACATTCTACCACGCACCCTCTTCTGCAGATTTTTCCCTAGGCTTAGAAAAGTGTATGGGTGGACGAGAAGCAAAATAGTCTACTTTCTCTGGAGCTGTCGTTTTGGACTCTGGTCAATTCTGGTTGTTTCCTTTCATGGGCTGACAGTTTGTCCAGGAATAACCTTTCAGTCCTACTAATGAAGCACAGGCAATTAGATATAGAACTGATCTTCTTAAAATGAGGAACTCTAGATAGGTTGACTAGGTTTCAGTTTATGAAGTTTCACAGAGGAATGTCTAGGGATACTGACTTTATAGAATATATCTTAGCACAACTGACGGGATATACGTATTCCAGTGGGGGTGAGCTATGGTAGTGTGCCAGTGAAGAAGGGGATATAAAGCTGATTAAGATTGATTGAGATGGGGGCTGGAGAGATGGCCTAGTGGTTAAGAGCGCCGACTGCTCCTGCAGAGGACCCGGGTTCGATCCCTAGCACCCACGTGGCAGATGAGAACCATCTTTAACTCCAGTTCCAGGGGAATCCGACATCCTCTTCTGACCTCCCCGGCATTGCATGACACGGGTGCACAAACCTACATGCAGACAGTACATTTATACACTTACAAAATAAATAAAATTTAAGGAAAAAAAAAGATTGAGATGTTCTGTATGAAATACACAGAAATTTGATTAAAAATTTAATAAAACAGAAAATATTTTCATTGCTAAATGGCTAAAATTCCTATATGCATGATCTGTACTTCTATAATCATAGGACTTATACCCTTGGTAGCCAAATCTCAGATTAAATGAACATAATATCCAAAGCATTAAAATACTGTGAATGTGAATCCAGTGTACCCACATTAACCTATCTCATATATTTGTGATTATAGGTCTTTAGGAATTATGAATTCTAATTCCTCAATATCCTCCTGTTAGTGAGACAGGTTAACTTATTTCCACAACTATCATTTAGCACAATTTATCAGGCAAATTAAAGAATACTCAATTAAATACTGCTTAAGTAGGAAGGGGATTATTTCCAGGACCAAATAGCTCCAGAGTTAGTTTCATATAATTTGTTTCATTTGATTTAAATGTTTCACCAACACCTGATTTATTTCAGATATGATCTTATGTTTATGATGTAGCCAAGTAATTATTCTGGTGATATCTATCCTTGTGATGGCAACATCAATTTAATAACTAATAAAAGTTGTATATTCTCTTCCATGTACAGAAAGTAAAATCCACCTAGTCTTCAACATGGAACAAATTTGCACAGGGTTCTCTCTGAATTGGTTAACTTAATTTAATTCATTTCCTAAAATTAATAAACCCTGAGACTTAATGAAAACTATATTTTCATTGACTTTAGACCAGTCAATTCTCATTCATACAGTAAACACCATATAAAATATAAATAAGATAAAAGCTGGGAGAGGAGTACAACAGCATGGCGCAAAAAGTGTCTAGAACATTATCTTCCACTCAATGTCATTCTAGCCTTATCATGTAATAGGTGTTTAGTAAATTGAAATGACTTTCAGAATGAATTGTTCTCATTTTGAGATAGATTACTCTGTTTTCACTGTTCATTTTTTTCCCCAAAGTAATTAACATACCTCAGATACAAATAGAAAAATTGCATTTAGAGGTCTTGAATGTTCTGTTATATTTATTTTTCAGTCTTTTCCAGTTTGTTCTATGTCTGGAATTTTTCACTGACCCATTTTGAAGCAGTTTATTGATGACAGCATCACAAATATTCTGTATTTTTATTGCATTATTAATTTTTAATATTTAATTTATTATTTTTATTTTATGTATATGAATACATTGCTTGCTTGTGTGTATGTGCACCTGTGTCACGAAATGACCGCAGTTGTAAGCTGCCATGTGGGTGTTGGCAATAGAACCCAGGAATTCTGCATGAGAAGCCAGAGTTTTTAAGCATTGAGCCATCTTTCCAGCACTCTTTATTGAATTGCAACATTTTAATCTTACCATTTCCTTATGATTATTATGTTTTTCAAAACTCTGATTACATTGTTTCTCTGTTGATGAATATTACATACATTTTCATTAGCAACTTTATATTGAATCCTTAAATTTATGTCTCTTTATTCTGCACCATACCAGACATCAAACTATATTAGAGAATCAATTGGACGTGGAAGCATCTCAATGAGGACAAACCTGTGAGAGCCATTATAAACTCAGCCAAATGCATAAGGCTGGAGAGGACATAAAACCTAAAGAAAATCCTATCAGGCTCATATTTCTAGACAATTGAAATTTCTCACCATTTACTATCTATGGAATCATATTTACAGACAAGTATGCCTCTCATCAAAAAAGCTACTCTTTGCAAAACATGGAGGTCCCTGAAGAATCCAAACAATCGTCAGACACAGAACATATACATCTGAAAAATCTTCATTCCTAGGAGAAACAGCTAAAATTGAACTTCTACACATATAATGAGGGGCAGAGAGAAAATGACCAGATCCTTCAAGTCTCACCAGTAAAGCTTTCTTACTAGATTGTGATGCAAACAGAAGGCCATAGCTAATCAAGCTTCAAGGAATGGGAGCCCCCAGAGTGTGTATCCCTGGACGGGAAACCTGTATTAAACCTCACCTACTCATGGATCAGGGATAATTACAGGAAGATTGGGCAGAAAAATTCTAAGAGCCAGGGTTGGTGCAGTGACTTACAACTGACTGTAAGCTTTAACATGCAAAACTGTGGCAATAAGGGAATCAGTTCCAGGACCCACACCAACTGGGACAATGTCTCAAAGCAGAGCAAGAGAAATGGCTAAGAGACTGACCCTGGCCTGAGAACTACAAGGGACTGTGTACTGATAGGTCAGGAAGGGTATTCCTTACCTAGGATTCCTAGATATGTGGTCTAGACTCAAGCATATCTAATTGTATAGAAGGATGTTTGGATTGGGGAGCTTGACTGAATAGGACTTATCTTCTATGTTGAAATTCATCTGTTGTGATGGGAGTTGGAGCATGGGAGGGTCTGGGTTTGATTGGCAACCATTAGATGAGTTGTACAAATGCTCAATGAATAAAAATGAAACTGGTATAATGGCACAAAAAGACTTGTAGCTCAATGGAACAAAATAGGAGAGTATGCTATTAAAGTGACCTGATACTTATAAAATGTGCCAAGAACATACACTATATCATAAACACAATCTTCAAATAATGGTCCTAGCTAAATTGGATTTCCACATAGAGAAGAATGAAATTAGACCTATACTTTTCTGGAGAAAGTTCAAGTACAAATGAATCAAAATTGTAAATATGAATCCTGAAATGCTGAAACTTTTTGAAGAATACACAGAGAGCAACATACAAGGCATAAACCCTGGAAAGACTTTCTATAGCTGATATCAATTCCTCAGGAAATAAGGTCAACAATTGACAAATTGGACCTGACTAAAAATCTGTACAGTGAAAGAAATAAACAATTGAGTAAAGAAGCCTGCATAGTGGGAAAATATCTTCACCATCTATTAATTCCATAGAGGATTAGTATCTAGAATATACAAAGAAGTCAAAAATCAAAGAAGCAAGAAAAGTAATGACCCAACAACAGTAGATGAGGTTTTCCCTTTCCCCATATCCATGACATTGTTTTGTGTCATTTGTTTTCTTTGCAGTAGCCAGTCTGACTGGCATTTAATGAAATATTAAAATATTTTATTTGTATTTAACCTAATTATTAAAGACGCTGACCACATTTAAGGTGTTTCTTAGACGTTGTTATTTCTTATTTTACAATGGAAAGAGACAATTACAGAGTTTAGAAACTAGCCAACTGCAAAGAATAAGTATCTGTCAGATAGAGACAAGTCTTCCAAACAACCTCTATGCATAGGACAGACACATGAATCTTTCAAATCTCATCAGAGAAGTTTTCTTATGCAGCAGATGGTGAGTAACAGAGAAACCCATAAATGTCCAATATCCAGAGAAAAAGAGACCTCAGAGCACTTATTTCCAAATAGGACACATATTGAAAGATGGAATTATTGTGAAAGAGGAAGCAAAAAGTTGTAAGAGCCAGAAGTGGTAGATGACCACAAGTAAAGTCTTTCATAGCACCCCAGTTACTCATATGAAGTCAAAGAAATGATGGCAGCATGCACAACTTAGAAATAAGTTCAAACCAGAGAAAATACCAGCATGGTTCTGGGAAAGTGGGTAAAAAATCCCAACCGGGACTGGAGAGATGTCCTAGCGGTTAAGAGCGCCAACCGCTCTTACAGAGGACCCAGGTTCGATCCCCAGCACCCACATGGTGGCGGAGGACAGTCTGAGGCTCCAATTCCAGGAGACCTCCAGTTCCGGGGGAATCTGACACCCTCTTCTGACCTCCGCGCCATTGCACTACACGGGTGCACACACCTGCATGCAGACAGTATGGATACACATACAGAAATAAATAAAATTAAAAATAAAAAATAAAAAAAAAAGAAATCCCAACCGATTCTAAGGAAAATTTGGCAATTGATGGCTGCTGGGAGGGGGAGAGATAATTTCTTACAGGGATGTGACTCCTGGTACACCCAGTGGATGGACCCACACAGAAGGACATTTTGGGATGTAAATCAGACTCTGTGGGCCCTATTATTTGTTTAAGAGAATGCATTAAATTTAGTAGGGTCAACAGCGATAAGTGAGGATGGGGAGAGGATCTAAATGCCATCAAAATATATTGGATTAAAATCTCAGTAATTCTCCAGTAATAAAATTTATAAAAGTAATGAAGAAAACATATTTCGATATAAACATTTAAAATTGGGGGATGCAGCAAAATTAGTCAATAGAGGAACATTTATAACATAGAATGCTATGAGGGGTCACAGGAAAAAAGGTTAAGATACATCAATTTAGAGTAAGAAAAAATGTAGTTCAACAAGTAAATATATACTAATGAGCAACAATTCTCAAGTACTTAGGTAGAAAAATACCACCATTGGATCAGCACAAAAGAAAATTATTTTAGCTAATAATCCTTTCTTTTTTTTCTTTTTTTAATTTAATTTTTATTGATGCTTTGTGCATTTCATACATTTTTTCCAATTCAGTTCAGGCTTATTTCCCTTTCCCTTCCCCCCCCCACCCCCACCCCATCCCAGATCATGCATTCTGCCATAACTGTCCTGCATCTTTCTCTCAGTTTTTTTTTTTCATTTTTAGCTATAAGTGATAATCCATGAGTACAAGCATCCTTATTAAAAGCTGCTTTTCAAAAGAAATGACCATAATGCTATCTATGCTGAAATGTCATCTTGAAGAATACTGTATTGCTAATTGCAGCCTGAAGCCTAACTGCAATAGTGCATCTGTTAACAGAAGTCCAGGTACAGAATTCATACATGAGTTATGAAAAATTCCATGCCTACACAATATACAATACCAATAGCCAAATAATGGGACATATCACTTTGCCTGATAGAAATGTACCTGGAATGCATATTGAGCAGAAATAGCCAAGAATATAACTTAAAATTGACAATAAGTATAATTATAATCATTATTATAATATAATAATTATTTTGTGGATGATATTCCTCATTTTATAAAACCCCACATGGCTAGTGAAACATTGATTTGGTTCCAGCTAAGAAAGACCGTATTGGATAGAAATAATGTTCTTCAAATAAAACAACAATAACTGTTTATGCAGGACCAAATCTACATATAACAACATATTCTTTGTTTATTCATTTTGAGCACCTGTAACACAGTAGCTTAAATAAATTTATAAGCAATTTTAGATTTGACTGTTCTGGACAATGGGAAGTGAATGATAAATCTGTTGTCTGGTGAGGATCTGTTCATCACAGATGAAACCTTGTTTCTCCTCACAGGAGGCTCCTTCAAATCTTTTGTACCTTTACACATCCCACTCATAAAGGCTCTGACTACATGGCTTAATTCTTAATTGTATCTCATTGGAATTATGTTTCAGTGTAAGAGTGGGAGTAAAAAAATATTAAGACCATAGCACTCCCTGAAAAATAAGCTTTCATTTTTTCACTGTCCTTTTTCCTGGGTCTCTTGCACTTTTCCTTCTCTATTTCAGATTTCCTTATTTTCATCAAATCTATTTCACCAATTGTAATGATTTCATAATCTTCATACAGCAATGATTACAACTCCTAAGATATATTCTTAACCACATTTATTCCCATCATTATTTCTCGGGAGATGAGCCTCTTCATCAGAATAAAAATATAACTAGAAAATGGTTCAAAAGAAAAGCTTTATTAGAGTTTTCCATAACATTTGAATCTCACTTATAAGGATTAATGAGCAAGGGATGAAAGCTTTTATTCTGAGAATAGAGTAAGGCGTGGAGCCTTTATAACTACTATTTGTTGGTTTAGTAGAAATTTCATTTCAGTAGCAGGGTCATTCATCAGCATTAAGCACTAGCAGCAATGTGCACTGGAAAATCAATTTTTCAGAAGATTCCAAGCTTACCAGAAGTCTTTTTTTTTTCTTTTTCTTTTTTTTTTCATTGGTGCTTTGTGCATTTCATACATCATTTTCCAATTCAGATCAGGCATATTTCCCTTTCCCTTCCCCCCTACCCCCACCCCATCCCAGATCATGCATTTTGCCATAACTGTCCTGCATATTTCTCTCAGTTTTTTTTTTTTTCATTTTTTAGCTATAAGTGATGATCCATGAGTACAAGAATCCTTCATGATGAAACCAATTTTCAGGCTGTTGTGCCCAAACCCCCACAGCCCGACCATCCAGCGGGTGGTGAGGGGTTGTATGTTCAATCAAGTTGATCAAATGAGTATCCAGACTACATTGCTGTAGTTTCACCATTCACCCCAATCGCAGCCCTTACATTCTACCACACCCCCTCTTCCGCATATTGTTCCCTAGGCTTAGGAAAGGGGTACAGGTGGATGAGAAGCAAAACAGTCCACTCTCTCTGGAGCTGTTGTCTTGGACTCTGGTCAATTCTGGCTGTTTCCTTTCATGGGCTGACAGTTTTATGCTCCTGAGGGCAACAGATTCAGTTTGGTGTCGGACAGGTTAAAAAGAAGTCTAAGAAAGAGTATTTCCAAATAAGGTATACATCATTATTGCATTTTGTCAAATTCTATCAGTCAAAGAACTGAACAAAATTTCATAGGTTTAGTATCTATTGTTTTAAAGTACTATTATTGATTCTTTGAGAATTTAATACAATGTGTTTTCATCATACTCAGAACCATTTCCCCATGGCCACCCTTACTCTACTATCACATTCAACCCACTACTCTCTGACTTCCTGTTCTATAATTTTTTAAGGAATATTGATTCTAAATTTTATTCTCCAAAGCCTCTCATGTATAAGTACCATTTGGGGGGCTTGGTCAGCCTCATACTCTTAAAGGAAACTGAGTCTTCCTCTCCTAACAACTGTTCACTGCCAATAGATCCTCAGCTAAGGCTTGGGCTATGTGTCTGCCTCACCCTTCCACACTGGGTTTTTGACTGGCTTGAGCTTGTTCAGATCTTGAGAATTCTGCCAAAGTACAGTGGGTTCACATGTGCAGCAACCCTGTTTGGTACATACCACACAATTTCACTGTATCCATCTGTGTCCCTTGCTCTTACAATCTTTCTGCCCCATTTTCCATAATGATTCCTGAGCCTTGGAAGGAATGTTTGATATAAGTGTACAATTTAGGGTTGAACACTCAGCAGTCTCACTTTCTGCACATTGATCAGTTGTGGATCTCTATGTTAATCTCCATCAGTTGGATGGGTCAGCAATGGCAATAGAAGTAGCCAGTACTTGTGAAGGTCTGTGGGACCTCTTTGTTCAAATGTAAATAAGGGAGCTCATTTCTAGCATTAGAGTTATTAATTGCTAAAATATGTTGCTTGATAGTACCATTGATCACCAGTTATTTGAGAAATATAGTGACCATTTTGTAGCGAAAATAAATCATTTGTATTTCAGAAAATGTGAAATACTTTGCATTTCAGATGAATAGATATATAGATAGATACATACATACATATATAAACCATCATCATCTTTATCTTTATCAACATCATCATCAACATCACCATCATCATTAACATCTTGGAAGTATTTGGCATTTTAGATAATTATTTGGTATGAAAAGACAATACTTTATTATTCCATAGTACAGAAGCATACCATCTAGCTCATCATTATTGAGCAGTTTTGTAACTATTTTTACTCAACAATCTGTCACCCATATTTAGGATTATGAATGACGCATACTACATTTGAGTAACTCATCCACTGTTATGGTCTCACTACCATATGCTCTTATATTTAGTTTTTGCCTTTTAATGTAATGCCATTGAGAAAAATGGAATTTGAAATAAGTATTAACTGGAGTTCTATAGCCCAGAAAGGGGAGGGAGGGTCATATTAGTGGTTACCATGAAAAACTTGGGATAAGAGAAGTACTCATACAGGCTCTGATGAGATAAGGGGTAACTTTATAATATATAGAAGAAAAAGGTCAAATTTGATTATGACACTTATACAGAGAATAAAAATGACAATACTCAGATGTCTCTTACCCCACTTTTACAGAAAACTTACATTATATTATCTTATTTGCATATTGATTATGTAAACATTCATGACATATAAAAATTAGAAATAATTTAGCATAAAAGTAGTAATTAAACTCTACATTACTTTGCATCAACAAACCATACTCTACATAATAAATTACATTTTTTGCAATGCAGCCTTTTCTTGTACTTTTATATATGATGAGATAAAATTGAAGTCCAAAGAAGAAAGAATTACACCCATGGATATCCATACAAGAATCTGAGAGGTGGCACTATGGGCTGAGCACCAGTTGTGAATATTTTTACTATACTATTAATAGTTTCCATAATAGTAACTAAGAACAAGTTCCAAAGATTGATCCAGGTTGATAATGGCATTTAATCTTCATCAGACTACATATATGCCCTATCCATAGCCATAATTAAAGTTGCATCTATAAAATCATGTATCTCTCTTATTCAGGAAGCACTGACTTCTAAAGTTGAATTCAATTCTTCTGCCAGTACTTTTTCTAGAAATCTGCTTTGTGTGGGGCCCAATATTTCATTTGGCTTGAGCATCAAGGAAGCTGACTTTTGCCCCAATAACCTAAAAAGGCCAGGGATTCAAGCCTGCTCACCAATTGATAAACCCCCCCTGCAGCTTTCTTTTGAGGATTCTGGCAAAGAGCATCACATTCTTGCAATTTATAAGGGGGACATCTTGTTTTCTAGAATCAACTGTAGCCTCTGCTGGCTTGCATAAGCACAACCTTTTGTGGAAAGTACACTGTGAATTTCCCGTGCACCCCCCAACTATATTCTTGCCAGAAGCATGCCAAATGTCAGTATATAAGACCCCAACAGACAGTACATTCATACACATACAAAGATAAAGAAAAATTTTTTTAAAAAAAAAGATCCCAAACTCCTGCAGATAAATGAGTTTTGGTCTCTTAAGGCCAACTCCCAGGTATCATTTTTTAAATTTATTTTATTCTTATTAAACTTTTTCCATCATTTCTTAATCAAATTTAGAGTCACTTCCCTTTCTGTGCTCCCCACCTCCCCCGAGTCCCTGCACTCATATATGTCTTGCATCTTTTTCTGAGTCTTTCCAGAGTTTTTTTCCAGTTCTTTTGTTGTTTTGTCCAGTTCTTTATATATGCATATAACTAACTATAACAACTATAACTATATATAACTATATATATAACTATATATATATATATATAACTATATATATAGTTATAGTTGTTATAGTTAGTTA
>VZQC01008131.1:53350-76833 GCA_009823505.1 Rhizomys pruinosus
ATATATATATATACATAAATATATACATACATACATACACATATCATCTGAATTGGAGGATTTTTTTTTAATGTCGTGTTTTCCTTAAGGAAGTGCTCAAAGTTTCCTACTTGGCAAGTGCAAACAACCATCAATCCTGCCCTTGTGCTCTACACTGGGGTCTTTCCCTCCCATGGCCTCCCAAATGAAGTCTAGTAAGCACATGTCTGGTCTTGATCCCCCTGTACTGGCTTCCATAATATGGCCAGGGTAGTCCAATAATGGCAGTCTATACTCTGACGAGGCTGAAATCCCTTTAGCTACTTAGTCCACAAGCTGGGTATCTCAGTAGTCTTGCTTTTGCCACTCTTCAAAGACATGATACACAGCTTTTTAACCTTCCAATATGGACTGAAGACTCATGTCTCTCCAAGAATCCTCCAGACCTTCAATCCCAGGTCTCTTTTGACCTGCTGGGTTTACCTGTCTCTGGGTCCTGTTGTTCCTTTCCCTTCCACGCCCTCACCACCCATCCCCCCAAGCTCTTGCCTCAGCACAGCATACAAGCAAAACAGCTTTAAGCAGCCTGAGAGGCTGGCAACTCATGCATGTAAACACCCAAGAACCCCACTGATCCACAGCTTTGGACTCTTATTAATGGTCTTAATTTGATAAAATTATGTACAGAATAGTTTTTGCTCCCCATCTATGAGACATTCTATTACTCATTGTTCTTTTTTCACCCTGAATGTGGTGTTCTTTTCCAAGGTCACAACAAATGAACTGCAAAATAGGGACTAAACTTCAGTTTCTATTCCCATTGTTCTCTGCATTCTTTACCCTTTTCATCTATACATTTCTGAGATAATATTAAGTAGAGACTGAGATCAGCTTCTTTGAAAATAAAATAAGTTAAAACCTCCACAAGGTGTCTGTTTCACAAATACTTTAGATATTATTGGCCTCAAAGAACTAGGAAATGAAAGCAACTAATAAGAAAAATTCTGTGCTTTGTAACAGAACAAAATATTTCCCAAGAAAGGAAATGTTGGTTACAGAGTGAAACCAAAGTAAATGAAAATCAATGGGCATTTCCCACAAATCCTTCTCCAAACTCAAACCACTGAGGAAATAACAATTTTAATGGAATTATGAAATATTTACATTTGATGATATATTCAGAACCATGTACTGAGATGTGAAAAGAAGTGTGTGCACATTTATGAAACTGAATCTTGAGAGGACTGTGAAAATTAAACCTAAATATTCTAATATAAATGTATTCTACAAAAGGACACTTTGGTTCATTAAAAGAAATTGACAATTTACTGAATGTTAAATAGGACATGTAGCAAATAGTTCCTTACCAGAATTTTATGAGATGAGTGAGGTGTTCACAAAAATTATTTTTTGAGAGAAGTAGAAATTTCCTAATTTGTTGTTTGCATCTTATGAAAACTAAGGGTGGTGAGAATAATAAATGCTTCTCAAACTAGCACAAATCAAGGAACTATAAGAAAGAAATGTTTTGTCTATGAACATGGTAAGACTTTTAATTCTGTACATATAAAATACAGATAATTAAAATAACCTAAACATTTGATTGTGTGTTGTCTCCATGTCTGCCTAGCATCTATGCAATATATCAATTTCATCTCGCCACCACAGGGAATAATCTTTTCATCTTAATCTATTTTCTCCAACACACTAAGCTGTCTTGATAAAACAATGTTTTTACAATGCTATCACAACCAAGGATCTTCAGTAGCTCTGAACAGCTAACTTTACTGTCTTCAGAAATGTAACACTTTTATTAGAAATAAGAGTTTAACCTTANCCTCTGTATGAGCGATTGGCGCTCTTAACCACTAGGCCATCTCTCCAGCTCTGAAGATTTGATTTTTATGTTGTGTGTATGTCTGCATTGCTTACCTGTATGTAAATGCACTTGTGTTGTTCAATGCCTAAGGAGGTCAGAAGAGGGTGTCAGATCCCCTGGAACTGGAGTTAACAGTGGTTGTTAGCCACCATGTGTGTGCTGGGATTTGACCCCAGGTCTTCTGGAAGAGCAACCAGTGCTCTTACTGTTGTGGTTTTTTCCCCATGTGTGTGTGTGTGTGTGTGTGTGTGTCTGTGGGGTTTTTTTGTTTGTTTGTTTGATTTTTTGTTTATTGTTTATGTGTATGAATGTACTGTCTGCAGGTAGGTTTGTGCACCTGTGTTGTGCAATGCCGAGGAGGTCAGAAGAGGGTGTCAGATTCCCCTGGAACTGGAGTTAAAGATGGTTCTCAGCCGCCATGGGGGTGTTGGAGATCGAACCTGGGTCCTCTGTAAGAGCAGTTGGCGCTCTCAACTGCTCGGCCATCTCTCCAGCCCGCATAATTGGTTATTAATGGTGGTTTTAACATGAGGGGCTGGGGCTGGAGAGATGGCCTAGCGGTTAAGAGTGCCGACCGCTCTTGCAGAGGACCTGGGTTCGATCCCCAGCACCCACATGGCGGCCGAGAACCGTCTGAAACTCCAATTCCAGGAGAACTCCAGTTCCAGGGGAATCCGATACCCTCTTCTGACCTCCGCGGCATTGCACGACACAGGTGCACAAACTTGCATGCAGACAGTACATTCATACACATACAGAAATAAATAAAATTAATAAAAAAATAAAATACACTTTATTCCTGGAGGACATAATTCTGGTATATATGTGATGTTTATATAGGCATAATTTGGAGCAATACAAATGGGAGGGAACAAAAACAACATAAGGACTGGAACAAAGATCGGATGGATACAGTTAAATTCTGCCTCAAGCAATAAACCTCTGCAGACAAAATCTTTAAAAAAAAGCTGAAAGATGCAGGACATGTATGGCAGAATGCATGGACTGGGGTGGAGTGGGAGAAGGGAAAGTGGAATATGTCTAAATTTAACTGAAAATCATCTCTGAAATACACAAAACATCAATAAAATTATTATATTTTCAAAGAATGGATATAAATGAACCTGTGTATGCAGTATCCATGGAGTTCAAAGAGTGTGTAAGATCCCCCTGGAAATGCAGTTTAGAATGGTAGTTAGCTGCAATGTAGGTTCTGTGACCTGAATCCAGGTGTCTGGAAGAGAACCCAGTGCTCTTAAACATTGAGCCATCTATCTGGTAGTTTCACCTTTAACTTCAATATTATCTGTAGAATCCTGCAATAATTGATCAAATTGTACTCATCCCTGTCTAAACCTTGAATTTATGTATTAGCTATACTTATTTTCTTTCACTTCTTCATATATGAGACACCTTCTTGTTGGCATTTAACACTTCTGTGTTCATAACCTAGATTTCTCCCTTCTATATGTGCACATATTTCATCTTATTTTATTAATTTATTTCTGTGTGTGTGTGAATGTACTGTCTGCATGCAAGTTTGTGCATCCGTGTCGTGCAATGCCGCGGAGGTCAGAAGAGGGTGTTGGATTCCCCTGGAACTCCAGTTCTGCTGGAGTTGGAGTTTCAGACGGTTCTCGGCCGCCATGTGGGTGCTGGGGATTGAACCCGGGTCCTCTGTAAGAGCGGTCGGCGCTCTTAACCACTAGGCCATCTCTTCAGCCCCATATTTCATCTTTATAACTGACTGAATCCTACACACTTGTCAAATGTCAGAGACAAGGATTATAGACTATGCCTGTAATCCAGCACTTGAGGAAGCTGAAGGAAATCACTGACTACATAGGGGAGCCAAGGTCAGTTTCATATACATACTGATATTGATGTCACAAAATGTTATATCAATTACCATTCTTTTTTTCGTGGGAGACAACATGCATACTGCAGTATAGGCAAGGCTGATTTTGATCTTACATTCATCCTGCCCCAATTTTACTTCCTGATGGCTGGAATTGTTGTGTCTTCCATAAACTTTTAATCATAGCACTAGGTAAGCAGAGACAGGTGGATATCTATGATTTCATGGCCAGCCTGATCTACATCTGGATTTCTATTCTAGCTAGATGTATATAAAATACATAGGAGGGAAACTCTTAGTCATATTCTCCTGTAAAAACTACCAATGAAATTATATGCATAATTATAATTTTAATTAGATATTTCCATTTTGTTTATTCTTGGGGTCAACCTGAGAGGAGTCACTTTTTCAATGGCCTTATAGTGAATACCATGACATAAATATACATGGATATTTCCCCTGATTTAAAAGAAAACATATTTTCTACAGAGTTCTATGTCTCATGTCGAAATTGATATTTTGTTATGATAATGAAAGCCTTCATTTGATTTTCTAATATAGATTTATAATACACTCAAAGAATGTCTGCACAGGGGTGGGAGAGATGGACTAGCGGTTAAGAGCACTGACTGCTCTTGCAGAGGACCTGGGTTCAATCCCCCGTACCCACATGGCAGCTGAGAACAGTCTTTAACTCCAGTTCCAGGGGAATCCAACAACCTCTTCTGACCTCCGCGGCATTGCACGACACGGGTGCACCAACCTACATGCAGACGGTACACTCATACACATAATTTTTTTTTTAATTTAAAAAAATAAATAAGAATGTCTGTACACTGGACCAGTTCTGTCACTGGCTTCCATGTAATATGTGCAATATCTTAATTGATACTGAGAGATATGTGGATCCTAAACAAATATTTTACTTACACGGTGTTGGAATAATTTGGAAAATAATTTACTACCAGTAAGATTTATTAAAATCTAGTTGGGCAAGGTGGTGCATGTCTTTAATCCCAGCACTCAGGAGGCAGAGGCAGGTGGACCTCTGTGACTTCATGGTCAGCTGGGTCTACACAATGAGCTCCAGGACAGCTACAGCTACAGGGAGAACCTGTCTCAAAAAGACCAAAAGAAAAAGATTTATTAAAATCTAAATACTAACTGCTACTGGAAAACTTTTATGAAGCTTTGAGAAGATCTATTGCTTTACAAAAATTTTACTGGATAAGTGTTGTCTGCCATGACTATTTGCTTGTCTATAAACTTTATCTATAGAATTAGTAGTTGTTTCCAGTTCTTTAAATATAATGAGTCAATGACTCATCATTAGTAGATTGTTTTGTCTAGAATCCTTCAATACCATTAATTAATGACATTATTTATAAAGGCAGTTTTGTGAATATTCTTCCCAAGAAGCTTAACATAAGAATGAACCCCCAGTTCCTGAAATATTAACATTATAGTATAAAACTGCTTTTGGATTAAGGTTCTTATTACTGTGAAGTATGAAATAGTAGGACCTTGAATAAGTTACTGAAACTCAGGTTTCTTATTTGTGAAATAAATGTCATAATAATATTTGCTTCATTAAGCTTTTGTAGGGTTTAGGGTAGATAATCCATTCTTTATATTTAACTCAGATTGGTGGTCTACTCCCATTTGCTAGATAAAAATATCATATCAAATTTCCTAATAATTCTTAATCAAAGATAAAAGCTTAAAGAGTTCATTTAAAGTAAAAGCATTTGAATGAAGGAATAGATGGGACTGGGGTGGAAAACATTAAATGTGTTTTTGGTCAGTGAAGATAAACTTTTATTCTGATTGCAAGTTAGATGAAGGAGAATAACTGGAAATAAGTGTAGAGATGATTCATCCAGTATTACGGATTGAAATTTCTCTCTCCAGTACCTTGTATTGTTTCCAATATTCTCTGTAGGGGTCTTTTGGTGGCTATTAATTGGTTCAGCCTGTTTATATCATGGAAACGTTTAACTTGTTCTTCAAAGATGGTTTATAGTTGTTCTGGGCAAAGTGAAAAGCAAATTAAACGTATCAAATACCTCAATGTGAAACCTGAAATTGTAAACCTGTTAAAAGAATACATAGACAGTACCATAAAGTATATAGGTACATGAAAGGATAGTCTATTCAGAATTAAGGCCACCAATTGGCATATGTGAACTCACTCAACTCATAAACTTCTGTAGATCAATAAAAATAATCAATTAATTAGAAAGGAAGTGCATAGAGTGAGAAAGAATCTTTGGCAGCTATACATCTGATATAGGATTGATATTAGGAATATACAAATTACTGAAAAACAAAGAATAAACAAATGAACCAGTTAAAAATGGGCTACACAATTAAGCAGTTTTCCAAAGAAATAAAAGCTACTAATAAATATCTTGAAACAACTTTATCATCCTCAGTAATTAAAAACATACAAATTAAAACGACTTTAAGATTTCATCTTAGCCTAGTCAGAGTGATTAAAACCAAGACAACAACTGAATACAAATGTTGGCATGGACATGGAAAAAGGGCAAAAGTTATTTGCTGCTGGTAGGATTGCAAAAAAAATGAAACCTGTATGTAAATTGGTGTACATAATTCTCAAAAATGCAAAACAGATCTTCTATATGAGCAAGCTCTACTATTCCTTGGCATATAACCAAAGGACTCAATATCCTGCCACAGAGGTCCTTGCCTGCTCATAATTCTTGCTGTTCTTTTCACCTTATCTAGTAAATGAAAATTATCTACATGTCCTTCAGCCAAAGAATGAATAATGAAAATGAGCTACTTATATAAGGCAAAGTTTTATTTTGCTATAAGAAATAAACAAAATCATGAATTTTCAGTTACATGAATGGAATTGGAAAATATTATACACAGTGACATAACACAAACAGAAAAAACTAACACCAAATATTCTCTCATTTCCAGATTTTTTTCTTCCCTTTCTTTTTTATCTTTTATTGAAGTTTTGTGTATTTCATACATCACTTCTCAATTAATTCGAGACTCATTTTCCCCTCCATGACCCCCGCCCCTCCCAAGTTCATACAGTCTGCCATACATGTCCTGTTTCCCCCTCTGAAGCTTTTCAAAGTTTTTCAAAGCAGATTATTTTCTAAGGGGAAGAACTCTACTGTCTCAGTCAGCTCCCAGTCCCAGTTCCCTTGTCATTGTTGTTCCCTCCAATCTATATTGTTTCACCATATGCATTTACGTATGTCACACATGTACCAAAATCATGTGATGCAAAAATAAACAATATGTTACTTCCAAATCATATTTTGCGATCCACATTTTCCCTTTTAACTTTAGATTGCTCTAAAATATGCAAATATACCCTCCTCCCTTGTACCAAAATTATAAAGTCTGAAAATAGGTAGTAGGTTAATTCTAGAGTCTGTTAAGGGATTCACATTCTAAGAGCACAGTTGCATTTAGATAAAGAGGAATATAACATTAATGTTAATCAGTTTGCTTTACTTGATGCTAGCATCCACAAATGAAGGATACTATCCATCTTTTTTTTTCTGTGACTGTGTTACCTCACTTATCTTCTACTACATCCATTTACCTGCAAAGTTCATGATTTCATCTTTTTTTACTACTGCATAGAACTCCATTGTGTAGATGTACCACATTTTATCTATCAATTCATTGGTCGAGAAGCAGTTGGGTTGGTTCCAACTCTTTGCTATTGTGAAGAGAGCTGCAATAAACTTGGCTATGCCCGTATCTTTGCAATGAGATGAGTCATGTGTGTATATGCCCATGAGTGCTATGACTGGATCAGGTGTTAGACTCATTTTGAGTCTTTTAAGGATTCTCCATACTGCTTTCCATAATGGTTGTACAAGTTTACATTCAAACCAGCAGTGGATTAGTGTTCTCCTCTCCAGCATTTAGTGTCATTTGTTTTCTTGATCCTAGCCACTCTTATTGGAGTGAGATGATATCTTAAATTGATTTTAATTTGCCTTTTCTTAATTATTAATGGTGTTGAACACTTAATATGTTTCTCAGCCATCTTTACTACCTCATTTGTGAAGTCTCTGTTCAGCTCTTTACTCCATATCTTGAGTGGGTCATTTGTTTTCTTGTTTGTTTTTTGAGTAGTTTATATATTCTTGAAGTTAATGCTCTGTCAGATGTATCAGTGGTGAAGGTTTTCTCCCACTCTGTGGGTTTTCTCACTTCACTGATTTCTTGTTTAGCTGTACGAGTTTAATGAGGTCCCACTTGTCAATTGTTGACATTATTTCATGTGCAGCTGCTGTCCAATTCAGAAAGTCTTTTCTTACCCTTAAGACTTGTAGGTTGCTGCCAACATTTTTTTTCTATCACCTTCAGAATATCAGATTTCACATTGAGGTCTTTGATCCATTGGGAGTTAATTTTTGTACAGGGTGAGAGGTAGGGATTTAATTTTATTATTCTACAAGTAGTGATTCAGTTTTGTCAACACCATTTGCTGAAGATGCTCTTTCCTCCATTGAGTCTTCTTGGCCCCTTTGTCAAATATGAGTTGGCTGAAATTGTATGAGCTCAAGTTTGGATCTTCAGTTTTGTTCCATTGGTCTACAGGTCTGTTTTTGTTCCAGTACCAGGCTGCTTTTATGACTATAGCCCTATAATATAGTTTGAATTCTGGTATAGTGACCCTCCTGTATTTCTCTTTTCACTCAAGGTTGCTTTGGCTATTCAGGGTCTTTACTTTTTCCATATAAAGTTAAGGATTTTTTTCCAAGTCTGTGAAGAAACTCTTGGGGATTTTAATTGGGATTACAATAAATCTGTATATTGATTTGGACAGAATGGACATTTTTACTACATTAATTTTTCCAATCTATGAGCATGGGAGGTCTTTCCATCTTCTGATATCTTCTTCAATCTCCTTCGGGGGGTTAAAATGTTTGTTGTAGAGATTTTTGGTGTCTTTGGTTAGGTTTTTTCCTAGGTATTTTATTGTTTTTGAGTCTATTGTGAGTGGTATTGTGAATGGGAAGGTCTTTTTTTTTTTTTTCTTTCGGTCTTTTGAGACAAGGTCTCCCTGTAGCCCAGCTGTCCTGGAACTCACTCTGTAGACCAGGCTGGCCTTGAACTCACAAAGATCTGCCTACCTACACCTTCCAAGTGCTAGTATTAAAAGTGTGTGCCACCACAAATGGCTAAGAAGGTCTTCTTATATTCCTTCCCCTGTTGCTTGTTGTTGGTGTAAAGAAAGGCTACTGGTTTTTCTAGGTTAATTTTGTATCTGTCCACTTGATTGAAAGTCTTTATCATTCTAGAAGTTTTCTGGTGAAATTTTTAGCACCCCTTATGTAAACTACCATATCGTCTGCAGAAAGGGTAGCTTGACTTCCTCTTTTCCAATTAGTTCTCTTTAATTTCCTTTTCTTGCCTTATTGCCCTAGCAAGCATTTCAATAACTACATTTAAGAGGAGTGGTGATAGGGGCAGCCTTGCCAGGTTTGTGCCTTTAAGGGGAATGCTTCTGTCTTTTCTCCATTTAGGATGATGTTGGTTGTGGTTTTCCTGAATATGGCTTTGATTATATTGAGGAATGATCACTCCAATTCAATTCCCTCTAGATCTTTAAACATGAAGGGATGTCAAAGGCTTTTTCGGTGTCAGTTGAGATCATGTGTTTTTTGTTGTTCTGTCCATTTATGTGTTTTATGATATTTATTGATTTATATATGTTGAACCATCCCTGCATCTCTGTTATGAATCCAACTTGGTCATGATGGATGATTTTTTTTATGTGGATCTGTATGCAGTTTACAAGTATTTTGTTGAGTATTTTTGAATCTATGTTCATTGATGAGATGGGCCTGTAGTTTTCTTTTTTAGTTTTATCTTTGACTGGTTTGGGTATTAGGGAAATGCTGGCTTCATAGAAGGAATTTAGGATATTTCCCTCTGCCTGTATCCTGAATAGTTTGAGTAGTAATTGTTGTAAGTTTTCTTTAAATGTTTTATAGAACTCTGCATGAAAACATCTGGGCCTGGGCATTTTTTATTTGGGAGGGTTTTTTAACTATATTTTCAGTTTCCTCAAATATTATGGGTCTGTTTAAGCTGTCAATCTCATCTTGGTTAAGCTTTGGTGAATACCAGTATTTCAGATATTCATCCATTTCTCTGTGGTTTTCAAATTTAGTAGAGTATAGGTTTTTGAAGTACTCCCATATAATTGTCTGGATCTTTTCGTTGTCCATTGTGATCTTTCCCTTTTCGTCACAAATTCTATTGATTTGGAGTTGCTCTTTTATTTTCTTTTGGTTAACTGTGCTAGAGGTCTATCTATATTGCTTATCATTTCAAATAACCAACTTTTGGATTCATCGATTCTTTGTATTGTTTCTATTTCATTGATTTCTGCTGTGATTTTCTTACTTCTTCCTGTCTTTTGGGTTCATTTGTTGTTGTTTCCCAAGTGTTTTTTTTTTTTGTTGTTGTTGTTGTTGTTGCTGTTGCTGCTGCTGTTGTTTTTTAATGTAGGCACCCAGGCCTATAAACGTCCATCTTAGGACTGCTTTCAAAGTACCACATAGGTTTGTTGTGTTTTGTTGTCATTTTCATTTAGCTCCAGGAATGCTTTTATTTCTTTATTTTTTCCTCGACCCATTCCTTGTTCAGGAGTGTGTTGTTTAGTCTGCATGTGTTTTTGTAGTTGGGTTTATCCTGGTGTTGATATTGGTTGGGCATAATGCATGAAATTATTTCAATCCTTTTGTATTTGTTGAGGATTTTTTGTGTCCAAGTATGTGGTCAATTTTGGAGAATGTTCCACAGGGTTCTGAGTAGAAAATACATTCTCTGGTGTTTGGATGGAATATTTGGTAGATGTCTGTGAGGTCCATTTGGAGTAATGCATTGTCCAGTTCAGATGTCTCTCTGTTTATTCTTTGTCCAATTTATCTATCCAAAGGGCTCAGTGGGGTAATGAAACCCCCAACTATTAGGGTGCTGGGATTAATCTGTGCCTTAAGGTTCTTGCAGGATTGTGTATATAAAGTTCGTTGTACTGGAGTTTGGTGCATATATACTAATGATTGTGAAATCTTCATGATTAATTGTTCCTTTTATAAGGATGAAATGACCCTCTTTGCCTTTTCTGATTAGTTTTACTCTGAAGTCTATTTTGTCTGATGCTGGAATGGCAGCTCCTGCTTGCTTTTTGGTACTATTTGCTTGGAATATCTTTTTCAGTCCTTTCACTTTAAGTTGGTGCCTGTCCATGAGGATGAGGGGTTTCTTGTACACAGAATATAGATGGATTCAGTTGCCTAATCCATTCTCCCAGTCTATGTCTTTTGATTGGGAAGTTTAGACCGTTAACATATAAGTTTATTATTGATAAATGTGTGTTGCTTCCTTTCACCTTATTTTCTGTTTCCGTTCTTGGTCTAGGTTTGTATTTTCACAGTTATACCTTTATTAATTTCTTTCTCTACCTGCTTTGGAATAGGTGATCCTTTCCTCTGACCTTTGAATTGCTTCAAGTATTTTCTGAAGGGTTGGTTTCCTAAACATGAATTCTTTCATCTTGTTTATTTCCTGAAAGATTTTCCTTTCTCCTTCAACTGTAATTGACATTTTGCTGAGTATAGTAATCTGGTTTGGCATCTATAGTCATTTAGTACTAGGAATATATTAGTACACTTTCTTCTGGCTTTCATAGTTTGCACTGAGAAGTAAGCTGTAATTCTGATTGGTTTTCCTTTATATGTAACTTGCTGTTTTTCTCTTGTGGCTTTCAGTATCTTGTCTTTGTTTTGGGCATCTAGTGTTTTAACTATGACATGGCGTGGGAAATTTCTTTTCTGATCTTCTCTATTTGGAGTTCTATGCACTTCTTGTATTTGTATGGGTTTGTCTCTTTTCAGTTTAGGGATATTTTCTTCTATTATTCTGTTGAAGATCTGATCAATACCACTGTTCTGTGATTCTTCTCCTTCCTCTATCCCTATGATGTGGAGGTTTTGTCTTTTTATAGTGTCTCAAATTTCCTAATTGTTCCATTCTTATTTTTAATTTTTCATGATCTTTGTTTGAGCTTTCTAGTTTTTCTTTGCTGTATTCCAGGTATGATATTCTATTTTCTGCTTCGTCCAATCTGCTTTTGAGGCTTTTTCCCATCCCTTCCTGTTAATTGGATGAGTGTTCAATGTCCTTTTTCACTTCATCCTGTGATTTCTTTAGTATTTCCACTTCCTTTTGGAGCTTGTCATTTTCTTCTTGTAGCTCCTTGTTTCGCTAGTATGTTTCGCTTTTCATTTCAGCATGGGATCCTTTCAGTATTTCTATTTCCTTCTGGAGTTTGTCATTCTTTCCCTCTAGTTCCTTTCAGAGTTTGTCATCCTCTCCCTCTAGTTCCTTCTGGAGTTTTTCATTCTCTCGCTATAGTTCCTTCTGGAATTTGCTATTCTTTCCCTCCAGTTCCTTTCAGAGTTCTTTATTCTCTCCCTTTAGTTCTCTGATTTATTCTTTATCTTCTTTGATTTCTTTGATTAGGTCTATGATAGTTATTCTAAGATCCATGTCATAGGTTCCTTCCAGTGAGATCTCAATGTAAGTTGTAGGGATCTTCTGTAGGACTGGTAGCATGTAGTGGAGATTTATTATGTGCTTTTCTCATATTCCTTTTTCTTTGTGTTTTTGGCATGTGGGTTTATTTTATTGTTTATATTCTGGTGTGAATCTCAAATGTTTCTTCACTGCATTGAAAGCTTAATTTGCTTGTTTCCGACAGATATGTTCATTGTATTCTCTTTGATTTATGGAGAGCTAGTTGTCTTAGCTTTCCAGTTTTCCCTTTTTGTTATATATTGGGAGGTTCAGCTGGCTCTTGCCTTTCTGGTCTGGAGGCTCTCCAGAAGTCCTATTCCCCAGGTGCCACACTGCCTCCTCTCTGGACCTGGTGGGTGTCTGGTTGTATGGGTGACTCTGCCCTGCCACTGTGCAAGCTGGGCCAGGTGTGGCTGGCTGACACGAGAGCCCAGGGGAAAGATGAGCCCACCCGTTGTTGTACTCTCCTATTCCCCAGGTTCCAAGCTTCCTCCTCTCTCTAGACCTGGTTGCTGTCTGGCTGGCTGCATCTATTTGCACATCTTATCTCAAAAACTAGATGTGGACATATATTCTGAAGTAACAACAAAAGGCAATTGGAGCTGGAAGCATGGCTTGCTGGTTAAGAGCACTGACTGCTATTGCAGAGAACACAGATTCAACTTCCACCACCCACATAGTGGATAACAACTGTCCATTACTCTAGTTCAAAGGGAATCCAAAGCCTTGTTTTGGAATCTCCACCCTGAAGACTAGTTCTCAATGTCTTCCCTAGAGTCACCTCCTTGAAGATCTGGGCTCATATTACTGGAAAGTACTATGAATGTTACCAAAAGATAAAACCAAATAATGGACTTACCCAGTTGAAAAGCCTACAAACCACAACAGTGATGCATCCAACAATGTCCATCAATATATATCTCTAGGTATAATAGTGGCAACTTTATCTTAGGAGTAATTGAGAGTTGTCCAAATGGAATTAAAGCAGGATTAATAGGAAGAAAATCCATGCACTGTGCAGTAAACATAGTCAGGGAACGTGGTTAGGGAAGTCATAAACCATAGAAGAGAACTTACAACAACAACTTTCTTGACCCATTACAATTTTATGATGTATTTTAAATACGTATCCTTATATTCAGGTAAGTGTAGCTATTAGCACTCATCAAATAAAGTTTTATAATAGATCAAGACTATTACAGAGACCTACAAATGATCAAAATGCAGAGAATATGTAATTGAGTGGTGCCCAGTGACAACCGATACATCACAATAGACACCAGAATAATGTAAGGGAGTATTTTAAAAACCTGTAGTCCAATAATTTGAAAACCTAAAAGAAGTGGATTTAATTCTAGATTCATGGAGGCCACCAAAGTTAAACCAAGAGTAGGTCAACCTCTTAAACATACCCATAACAAGTGAGGAAACCAAAACAGTAATACATAACCTCATGATTAAAAAATGCCCAGTGTTACTCTGAGAACACCTTGCAGAGAGGCCCATCTCAGGAAGGGCCACAGAGACAAGCTGAACCAGGCCATGCTCAGAGACCATTGGGCAGAGAGGCTTGGATTTATAGTCCTGCATATGTAGGCAGAACCCATTAGCGCAGTAATACTTCAGGAAACTCCCCCATTATAGGCTAAGCTTCCTTGGTCCTGGACACAAACCCAAATATATATAGCCAGCCCAGGAGAACCAGTAGACTCACATCATGTGGTGTAAAGTTCAAGTGAACTTGATTGTTACCTGTCCTGGAACTCTAGAGAAGCTCCAGACTAGAACAGTGAGAACTAGATGGTCCCTCCAGTACAAAATCAAAAGTGAAAACCTGAAGCCTAGAGAGCCAGCCTTTCAAAACTAATAAGAAGACAATGAATGCATTTGGAGAAAACAACAGAAGTCAGCCTTCAACTCAATGAAGAAACATTTGAGTGCTGTAAGAGAATGCAAGCAAAACAAATCTACATGAAAAAATCACAATGAATAAACAATACCATGGGAAAACCAAATAAGAGACCCCTGTTAAATTCTAGCAGTTCTGCTGAAGACTCCTACACTGAGAACTCCCTGAAGGTAGCTCAGGAAAAAGATCTTAAATAAACTATCATAGACATACTCAAAGAAATCAAGGAAAATAAAGAACACACAGACAAATCAAAGAACTAGAAGGAGAGAATGAGAAACTCTGGAAGGAAGTGGTAGTACTGAAGTAATCTCAGGCTGAAATGAAAAAGGAAATTGAACTCTCATCCAGTCAACATGAAAGGATGGGAGAAAGCCTCAGTAATTGAATAGATGAAGCAGAAAATAACATATCAAGACTAAAAGATAACATGGAAGAACTGGAACGCTGAAGCAAAGATTATGAAAAATTTAAAAAAACACACATAAGAGTGGAATAATCAGGAAATGTAGGACACCATGAAGAGACCAAACCTCTGCATCATAGATATAGAGGAAGGAGAACAATCCCAGGTAACAGTAGTGGCCAAATATTCAACAGAATTATAGAAGAAAATTTCCCCAAATTGAAAATAGATATACCCATAAAAATACAAGAAGCACATAGAATACCAAATAGACAAGACTAGAAAAGAAATTCCTCACACAATATTATAAATAAAATGTTAAGTGCTCAAAACAAAGACAGAATACTGAAAACCACATATAAAGGAAACTCATCAGAATTACAACTGACTTATCAATGCAAACGATTAAAGCCAGAAGAGCTTGTAACAAAGTATTCACAGTTGTAAATGATTAAAGATAACAACCCAGGTTACTTTACCCAGCCAAAAAAAAAAAATGTCGATTATAGTTAAAGAAAAAGAGAACCCTTTAATGACATAAACAGGATGAAAGAATTCATGTCCATAAAACCATAGTTTCAGAGAACAGAAGAAAGGAATGACTGTTCCAAAGCAGCAAGAGAAAGAAATTAGTGAAGATATAAATGTGGAAATACAAATATAGACCAAAAATGTAAACAGAAAATAAGTTGTTGGGAAGCAATACACATCTCTCAATAATAACATTAAATATTAATGATCAGAACTCCCCAATCAAGAGACACATCTGGGAGAATGGATTAATAAATTGAACCTGCCAGGCATGGTGGTGCACACCTTTAATACCAGCACTTGGGAAGCAGAGACAGGTGGATCTCTGTGAGTTCAAGACCAGCCTGGTCTACATAGTGATTTCCAGGTCAGCTGGGTTTATAGGGAGACCCTGTCTCAAAAATACCAAAAGAAAGAAAGAAAGAAAGAAAGAAAGAAAGAAAGAAAGAAAGAAAGAAAGAAAGAAAGAAAGAAAGAAAGAAATTGAACCCATCTGGAAGTGGTGACACAGGTCTTTAATCCCAGCACTTGGGAGGTAGATGTAGGTAGATCTCTGTAAGTTCAAGGCCAACCTGGTTTACATAGTTAGTTCCAGGCCATCTAAGGCTACAGGAAGAACCAGTCTCAAAAAGTCCAAAAAAGAAAAGAAAAGTAAAAGAAAAGAAGAAAAGAAAAAAATTGAACCCAACTTTTGGTTGTCTTCAAGAAACCCATCTCACTTTCAAGGACAGGCACCATCTTAAGGTGAAAGGATAGAAAAAATATTCCAAACAAATGGTACCAAAAAAGCAAGGAGGAGTTGGTATTCTAATATCAGACAATATAGACTTCAAATGACAACTAGTCCGAAGAGATGAAGAGGGTCACGACATTCTTATCAAAGGAAAAATTACTATGAAGATTACAAAATCATGACTATGTACACAACAAATTCCCATGCACCAAAATTCATAAGCGCAACTCTGCAGGAATACCAGGAACAAATTAATCCCGGCACACCAGTAGTCCAGGAATTCAATACCTCACTGAGCCCATTGGACAGGTCTAGTGTACAAAGAATAAACAGAGAGATCTGAACTGAAAAATATGATACAACAAATGGACCTAAGAGATATGTACTTACCAAAGATTCCACTCAAACACCAAGAATATATTTTCTATTCAGCACCTCATGGAACATTCTTCAAAACTGACCACATATTGGGACACAGAACAAAACACAACAAATACAAAGAAATTAAATAGTTCCATGCATTTTTTCAGACCACAGTGCAATAAAGCTTAATATCAACAATAGAAGAAGCCCTGCTAGCTACAGCAACTCGTGAGGACTAAACAACACACTCATGAATGGGCCAGAGGAGAAATAAAAAACAAGAAACAAAAGCATTCCTGGAACAAAATGAAAAGGAAAATACAACACAAAAAAACCTATGAGATATTTTAAAAGCATTCCTGAGGGAAATTTTTAGCCCTGAGTGCCCCCCCCAAAAAAATACACAAATAAATGACCTAACACTGCAACTAAAACATGTGAGACACAACAACAAATGAATCCTAAACCCGAGACAAGATGAAATAGCAAAACACAGAGCAGAGATCAATGAAACAGAAAAAAAAAAAACATTACAAAGAATCAATGAATCCAAGAGCTGACTCTTTGAAAGGAAAAACAAGATAGATAGACCTCAAGCCCAGTTAACTAAAGGAAAGAAAGAGCAACTATAAATCAATGAAATTCGAAACCTAAGAGAAATGAATATCTGAAATCATGGAAATCAACAAAGTTAACCAATAAGAGATTGGCAGCTTAAACAGACCCATATGTTTGAAAATGTAATAAAAAACCTCCAACCAAAAAACAAACAAACAAACAAACAAAACAAAACAAAACAAAAACAACAACAAAAAACCCAGATGGTTTCACAGCATAATTCTATAAAACATTTAAAGAGGACTTACAATCATTAATTCTCAAATTATTGAAAAGGATAGAAACAGAGGGAAATCTCCAAAATTCCTTCTAAGAAGACAGCATTACTTTTATAACAAAACTAGGCAAGGATACAACCAAAAAAGAAAACTAGAGACCCATTACATTAAAGAACATAGATGCAAAAATTCTCAACAAAATATTTGTAAATTGCATACAGGCACACATCAAAAAGTTCACATATCATGACTAAGTCAGATTTATACCAGAGATGCAGGGATGGTTCAACATAGGTAAATCAATGTATGTCATAAAGCACATAAATGGACTGAAAGACAAAAACCACACGGTCATTTCAATTGATGTAGAAAATGACTTTGACAAATTCAATGTGACTTCATGTTTAAAATTCTAGTGGGAACTGGACTGGATGGAACATTCCTTAATCTAATTAAAGCCATATACAACAAACCCATGGACAACATCATTCTAAATGGGGAAAAATTAGAAGTACTCCCCTTAAAGTCAGGAGCCTGGCAAGGCTGCCTCCTATCTGCAATCCTTTTCAATATAGTGTTTGAAAAGCTTGATAGATCAATAAGACAAGAAAGGGAAATGAAAGGAGTACCAATTGGAAAGGAGGAGGTCAAACTATCCCTTTTTGCAGATGACATTATAGTTTACATAGGGGATGCTAAATAATCCACCAGAAAACTCCTAGAAATGTTAATAGTTTCAGTAAAGTGGTGGAATGCAAAATTAACTTAGAAAAATCAGTAAACTGTCTTTATAGCAACAACCAGCAATTGGAGAAGGAATAAAAGGAGATCTTCCCATTCACCATAGCCTCAAATAAAATCTCAGAACAAACCTGAAAAAAGACACTAAAGATCTCTACAATGAAAATTTTAAACCTTTGAAGGAGATTGGAAAGACACTAGAAGATGGGAAGCACTTCCCATGCTCATGGATTGGAAGAATTAATATAGGAAAAGTGACCATCCTATGCAAATAATATATAGATTCAATGTAATCCCAATTAAAATCCCCATGAGCTTCTTCACAGACTTAGAAAAAGTTATCCTAACATTCATAAGGAAAATGAAAAGCCCACGGATAGCCAAAGCAAAGTGAGCAAAAGAGCAATGCAGCAGGGATTACTATACCAGATTTCAAACAATATTACAGGGCTATAGTCATAAAAACAGCCCAGGATTGGCACGGAAACAGACCCGTAGACCAATGGAACAAAATTCAAGGTCCAATCTTGAGCACATATAATTTCAGTAACCTCATTTTTGACAAAGGGGCCAAAAACACTCAATAGAGGAAAGACAGCATCTTCAGCAAATGGTGTTGGCAAAACTGGATCACCACTTGTAGAAGAATATAACTAAACCCCTACCTGTCACCATGTACAAAAATCAACTCCAAATGGATCAAATTCCTCAATGTGAGACCTGAAACTCTGAAAATGATAGAAGAAATATTTGGCAGTAATACTTTCTAAATAAGACAGCAGCCAGGCAGGAAATAAGGTCAACAAGTCTACAAATGGGACCTCATCAAACTCAAAAGCTTCTGGACAACTAAAGAAACAATCAAAGAAGTGAAGAGAAAATCCACAAAATGGGAGGAAACCTTCACCAGTGATACATCTGACAGAGGATTAACATCCAGAATATATAAATTACTCAAAAAACAAAGGAGCAAGAAAATAAACGACTCAATCAAATGATGGAGTAAAGAGCTGAACAGAGACTTCACAAATGAAGAAGATGGCTAAAAATCTTAAAAATTGTTCAATGTTGCTAATAATTAAGACATGCAAATTAAACCACTTTAAGATTTTTTTCTTACCCTGGAAAGACTGACTATGATCAAGAAAGCAAAATATACCAAATGGTGGAGAGGTTGTGGGAAAAGGGGAATACTCATTCACTGCTGGTGGGAATGCAAACTCATGCCACCCTTATGGAAAGCGGTGTGGAGAACACTTAAAAGACTCAAAATAAACATACCACTCCTGGGTATATAATCACAAGACTCATCCTATTTCAGAGATACATGCACAACCATGTTTATCTCAGCTCTCATCACAATTGTGAAGAGCTAAAAGCAACCCACGTGTCCCTCAACTGATGAGTGGGTAATGAAAATGTGGTACACTTATGCAGTGGAGTGTTATGCAGCAGTAAAGAAACAGGACATCATTGAATTTGCAGGTAAATGAATGGAACTAGAACTGTTATCCTAAATGAAGTAATCCATTCCCAGTAAGATGTCACTTTTTTGTGAAATCCTAGCACCAAATCCTTATTTGTAAGGCACATCGAGTATATTTTTCTTTTTTAGTAAATATAATGCCTGATGATACTATAAAAATACATTAAGCCATACATCAACTTGTTATGTAATTTAGGAATGTAAAGTAATATTGCTTTTTACCTGTATGCAACTCTACTGTTAAGAGGTGAAAACCCTAAACATGTTTTGGAATTAACCTGTAGTTTATTTTGAGATGTTGTAATTTTGGTATATGTGTGGAATGTATACATGTATACTTTGTAGTAATATTGAATTAAAGGGAACAACAACAGCAAAAGAGTTGTTCAAAGACCTGACTGAAACAGTAAAATTCTGCCCCAGACAGTAAACTTTGCATCAAAAAATGTAAAAAAAAAAAAGACTGAGAAAAAGATGCAAGACAAGAATTAAAGAATGCATGTGCTCTGGCAGGGTGGGGGACATGGAAGGGAGAATGGGTCTAAATTTGATTAAGAAATGTATGAAATGCGCAAAAGTTCAAAAAAATTAAGAAAAAAATTAGAAAAAGAAAAATGCCCAGGTCAGACGACCTCATGCCAGAATTCTCCCAGACAGTAAAAGAAAATCTATAACCAATACTTCTCAAACTATTCAAAAAGATAAAAACAGAGGGAGTACTCCCAAACTCCTTTTATGAAACCAACATCATCCTATCATCAAAATCAGGTAAAGATACGAAAAAGAAAGAAAATTATAGGTTCATGTCCTTAATAAACATAGATGCACAGGTACTCAACAAAATACTCCCAAACCACATATTGTTCCATCAAAAGATCATTCGCCATTATCAGGGAGGCTTTATTCCAGAGATGCAGGCATGGTTTAATGAATACATGCAGGAAAGGCCTTTGACAAAATCCAACATATATTTATGTTAAAAGTCCTAGCAGAAATTAGTCTGGAGGGAACCTATGTCAGTACCATTAAAACTATATACATGAAACCCACAGGCAGCATCATTCTAAATGGAGAAAAACTGGAAGCATTCATAAAAATAAGGAACCAGGCAGGCTTGCCCTCTATATCCACTCCTTTTCAATATAGAGCATAAAACCTTTACAAGAGAAATAAAACAAGAGAAGGAAATGAAAGGGGTACTAATTGGAAAAGAAGATGTCAAATTATCTCCATTTGCAGATGATATGTTATTATACATGGGATACAAGTAATTTCACCAGAAAAAGTACTTTTTATATTAATTAATACTTCCAGTAAACTGGCAGGTTACAAAATCTACTTACAAAAATCAGTAGTCTTTCTACATACCAACAGCAAGCAATCAGAAATAGCATACAAGGAAACCTTCCCATTCACAGTAACCACAAAAAAATAAAATATTTAGGAATAAAACTAAACAAAAACATTAAAATTGCTACAATGGAAATTTCAAATCTTTAAAAAAGGAAAGGGATAGAGGAAAAGACGCTAGGAGTTAAAAAAAATCTACCATGCTCATAGATTGGTAGACTCAATGTTGTAAAAATAACTATCTTACCAAAAACAATCTATAGCTTCAATACAATGCCAATCAAAATACACACAACGTTCTTCTCAGAGCTAGAAAACATCTAAAAATTCAGATGCCTTAAGCATCCAAAAGGAAAATAAAACCAGAACTAAATAATCAGTAAGACCAAAGAAATTGTACTTCACATATGAAACTTCAGTTCTTAGTAAAAAATAGACAGAGAGAGAGAGAGAGAGAGGAGGTGAGCGGAGAGAGAGAGAGGAGACGAGAGAGAGAGAGAGAGGAGAGACGAAGGGAATGAGAAGAACCGTCGAGATCGCATTAGAAGAGAGAAAGAGAGAGAGACTGCTATTTGGCCTGTTGGCCTGTTCTTCAATCTTTTTTTTTCTTTCTTTTTTTTGATTGCTTGTGGTATTTCATACATCATTTTCCAATTCAGTTCAGGCATATTATCCCCTTCCCTTTGCCCCCACCCCACCCCCTCCAGCCCCATCTCACCCAGACATGCATTCTGCCCTACACTTTTCTGCATCTTCTGTTTTTTTTGTTTGTTTGTTTTTGTTTGTTTGTTTCGCTTCATTTTCTTTTAAACAATAAGTGATAATTTGTGAGTACAACAGATCTTTACATGTAAAGCCAATTGTGCGGAGCAGTTGTGCCCAAAACCCACAACAGTCTATGGGTCCCACCTCCAGCGGGGGGGCTTGTAGTTCAATCAAGTTGATCAAAGAGTGTCAGGTCTATATTGTTGTTAGTTTATAGACGTGTCTTTCATTCTTAATGAACAAAGTGATTTTACGTCTAGGTGGCTGCCACTACTTTTGGCACTCTTCAAAGGACATGAGACTACAGCTTTTTAACCTTCGATATAGACTGAAGACTCATGCCTCTCCAAGATCCACCAAACTTCATGCAGATGGGGAACTACTGAGATACCCAGCATTGTGGACTAAGCAGCTAAGGGTATTTCAGCCCTTCAGAATATGACTGCCATTGTTGGACTTACCCAGTTGTATCATAGAGGCAGTGTCAGTGGGATCAAAAGGACATGGATCATGCTTAATGGGACCTTCATTTTGGGGGCCATGGGAGGAAGAACCCAGTGTGGAGCACGCAAGGGCAGGATATGGTGCTGGGCTTGCCAAGGCAGAACCTCGGAGCAATCCTTAAGGAAACATGACATCTTTTCGCAAAAAATAAAAAAAAAAAAATCCTCCAATTCCACGGTGATGTATGAATTATAATTATATATAATATATTATATCATATATATATATATTGAAGCAATACAAGTTAGAGAGAACAACAACAGAACTGGAATAAAGCTCTGGAAAGACTCAGAAAAAGATGCAAGACATATATGGTAGAGTGTAGGGACTCAGGTGAGGTGGGGGGCATGGAAAGGAAAGTGATTCTAAATTCATATGAAAATGATATATGATTTATGGAAAAAGTTTTATAACAATAAAAAATAAATTAAAAAACATCTAGGAACAGGAACCACAGTGCATGTCAGGGAAAACTGATTTTGCTAGTGCCTTTGGGATGGTGACTGGAGTACTCTGATGAAGCAGAGGATGTAAAGGAAGGCTAAATCCCTGGAACAGAAAAGAAGTGAGATTATGTGGGAAGGGAGGGACTCAGTATTCAATTTGGTTGATTTTGATTCAAAACTAATTTTTATTTCTACCTTTCACATATGACACAAAACTCAACTACATTAGTAATTGACTCTGCCATCTTCATTTTTGACTCACTTACCATTTGAATGAATTGACATCATGAGGATTTTTAATTATTTATTCCTGTGTGGATGAATTTAAATCGCTCTTCTTTAAAGATTTATTTTATTTTAATTATGTTCATATATGTGTCTGTGTGTGCATATATGCATATGCCAGTTCAGGTGTCTACAATGTCCAAAATAGGCTGTCTAATATAAAGGAGCTGCAATGACAGGCCATTGTGAACTTCTGAACATGAGTGATGGGAACCAAACATGGGCACTCCATCTTGCAAGAGGTGCACACACTCTCAACTGCTGAGCTATATTATCTCCATAGCAAAGGAATTAGAACTTAGCAAGTGACTTGATTTTGAAGCTGTTATTTGTCTTGTCTTAACTATTTCTAAAACAAATCAGTTGTAAGTCTTTCTTGTGTAGGGCCACCTGAGCTTTTGTAAAAGCAGTTGGGCGTAATGCATATTGGAAACAACAACAACAACAGAAAGGACTGCATCAAAGAACTGACTGAAACAGTGAACTTCTGCTCAAAGCAGTCAACTTCCTCTTGGAGCATATTGAGAAAGACTGAGAAAGAGATGAAAAGCATGTTTGGCAGAATGCATGAGCTCTGGCAGGGTGGGGGAATGGGCGGGAACAAGGGTCTAGATTTGTTAGCCCCCTGAGCTTTTGTGCAAAGCAGTTGGGCGTAATGCATATTGGAAACAACAACAACAACAACAGAAAGGACTGCATCAAAGAACTGACTGAAACAGTGAACTTCTGCTCAAAACAGTCAACTTCCTCATGGAGAATATTGAGAAAGACTGAGAAAGAGATGAAAAGCATGTTTGGCAGAATGCATGAGCTCTGG
>VZQC01008131.1:76895-99781 GCA_009823505.1 Rhizomys pruinosus
ATATATATATATATATCACCTTAAATTGGATGAGAAAGAATAAGGGAACATAGGG
The DNA here is from genome assembly GCA_009823505.1 of Rhizomys pruinosus. Lineage (NCBI taxonomy): Eukaryota > Metazoa > Chordata > Mammalia > Rodentia > Spalacidae > Rhizomys > Rhizomys pruinosus. The sequence continues at coordinate 76,951 of VZQC01008131.1, forward strand.
CTAAGGGAGGGATATAAATATCATCCTATAATATTGTACTATCATCATAAAATTCCATAAAAATGTAAAAATCGATTTAATATTTTTATAACAATCATCTTACACTTTGTATGTAAAAACAACATGAATGTTCACTATTTGACATTTGCTCTTGGAGTTTATATGCTGACAGATTAGAGAATGACCAATTGTGCAACTGAATGTGAAACTGTATTTTGAAGATGTTATGAAAAACACAACAGTTATTTATTATAGGAAGAAGAATTAATTCATACAATAGTGATTCACTGAAATAAAAATACTAAAGAGTGAAAAAATAAAAAATAAATAAAAATCCATATGGAATCACAAAAGACCCTGGATAGCCAAAACACTCTTAGGGGAAAATAAAAATGCAGGGGGCATAGCAATAGAGGATTTCAGGTTATATTACACAACTGTAGTTCTAAATACAGCATGGTACTGGAACAAAAATTCTACATGTAGATCAATGGAACAGAATAGATCAACCAAGTATGAGTACATACAATTTAAGCCACCTGATATTTGACAAACAAGCCAAGAATGGGGGAAAACAGCATCTTCAGTAAATGCTGCTGATAGAACTGGATCTCCACCTGTAGAAGAATTAAATTGGATCCTTAATCATTCTCCCTGCACAAAAGTCAACTCCAAGTGGATCACAGACTTCAATATAAATTCTGAAACTATAAGAATACATAGGCAGTACCCTCCAAGATACAGCCATAGGAAAGTTCTTCCTTAATAGGACATCAGCTGCTCAGGCATTAAGTTCAACAATCAGTAAATGGGACATCATTAAACTACAATGATTCTGTACGGCAAAAGAAACAACCAAAGAAGAGGAGAGGAAACCCACTGAGTAGAAGAAAATATTTAGCAGTTACACATCTGACAGAGGATTAATATGCAAAGTATACAAAGAATTAAAAAAATAGCAAGAAAAATAAGTGACCCAATAAAATAATGAGCTACAGATATAAATAGAGAATCCTCAAATGAAGAAATAAAAATGGCTTCGAAGCACCTTAAAAGCTGTTCAACATATTATTAATTCGAGAATCGCAGGTAAAAAACACTTTAAGATTATACCTTACCCAAAACAGACTGCCTAAAATCAAGGGAACAAAGGACACTGGATGCTGACAGGGATGTGAAGAAAAGGGAACACTCATTCACTACTCCTGGGAATACGAACTAGTGCTGCACTGTGGGAGGAAGTGGAGAACTCTCAAAAAACTAAAAATAAACCCAAGGGTATATATTCATCAATTTCATATTTATATTGCAAAGATAGAAATAATTGAGGAAATTAGAGATCTGCAGAAAAAGATCTCAAAATCTGTGAAACATTACTTTAGAAGTAATATTATGGAAAGGAAGAATTATTTACATACATTTATTTTTCAAGAAAACCTGTAGGCAATCCTGTGACTCAGAAGGATTAACAGTGAATGGATAAGAGGGAAGCATTTTCCTTTTAATTAATTGAATTACAACTGAGAAGAAAAAATAAACTTCCTGATTATTGAACAGATAAGACAACAGGAAAATGTAATTGTATCCCCAAAATAACTTAGTATCATTTGTGATATTTTCTTACATGTTTATAGAAGTTTAAAGTTAAAAAGCTGGAGTAGTTATTTCTTGACCCTGAGTAAAGCTTAAATATTCATATAGCTTCAAATATTCTTGAAGGGTTAAAGAAATAATTATATCCATTTGTATCTTTAAAATATACTACACATTTTTTGAAATTTAATTATTTTATGCAATTATGTGATTATGTGATTATGTCCAATTATTGGATAAGAATATTTCTCGCAATTTCATTACCAGAAAGGCATGTCCATCACTTAACCACACTATGGAGGCTTTTTGTTCCAATTATGTCTACAATTTCAACATCGTCCACATGATGAGAACTTTTCCTGGTTGAGGGTTAAATACTTAAGAATGAATAATGTTTATAATTCTGAATAAAATTTAAATTAAGCAACTACATACTTTGGGAGTAGCTGGTACTGGGTGGGCTGTCGTCGCGCATCCCTCCATGACATTCGTCTCCCACCACACGTTGGGACCAGGGTCAGGTGAGGAGAGCTCTTCGTCGTTGGAAACTGAGTATAGCCAGAAAGGGGCTGCCCTCTCACCTGTCGCAGAACACATGTTCCTGTGGAACCTGGCCATGAAACTATTCGTAGATGACCTGCTTCTAGGTTGGGTTTTCAGGACTGGCATGCCTAGCCCCCCAAACCAACATTCAGACTCTCGGACACCTGGATCGGAGGATGAACAACTTGCTCTCCTTTAGTCCAAAGTTTCAACATAAACCTGAAGGCTGAAGGAAGTCATTTTTTCCTTAAGAAATTGTTTGAGGGCTCCTCCTTGGCAAGCCAGGGCGACCATCGGTTCTGCCCTTGTGCTCCACACTGGGGTCTTCCCTTCCCGTGGTAACCGAATGAGGTCCGAGAATTGGCATGCCTACCCCCTCAACCAACATTCAGAGATTCGGACATTTGGAGCCTAACCTGACCAGAGATCAGAGGATCACAGGATGGACAAAGTTCTCTCCTTTAGTCCAAAGTTTCAGGTATCAGCATGTCTAGTCCCCCACCTAACGTTGAGATATTCAGAGCCCTACCCACCCAACCAGAGATCAGAAGAGGGACAACTTTCCTGTAGTCCAACGTTTTGGGGCCAGGGTCATCATCTCCAAACAAAGCCCCAGACTTAGAACTCTTGACGTGAATGATGACACCACAAAGAGCTGCAGCCCAGTGCTTGAGGCTGAGACTGAATTTTTATCACTCCCCGTGATTTTCTTACCCCCCACTCACCCCTGGAAGTTTCATGTGGTTGTCCGCAGTCTGAGGTCCTAGAATGCATTACACACCGTCATCTTAACCTGGACTGCATTGCCTGCCTGCCCTTCTTCCTGAGGTGGAATTGGATTGACAATGTGGGAACACACACAAAGATGTGGGGGTAGGTCGCTCATCCTTGCTCTCTTCCAGTGTACCCAGTAAATAATTGTTGCTGTTCACTAAGGAAAACAAAAGTACCTGGTAAAGATTATTTTCAATGAAAAAAAAAACATAATTGCTTTTAAGGCAATTCATTAATAGAGATAGAATCTTTGACTTACTGTATTCAGCATTAATTTGGAGACCTAATATCAGATTTCATCAATGCAAAAACATATTTTTTTTGGTGAAACTACAGCAATGTAATCTGGACACTCATTTGATCAACTTGATTGAACATACAACCCCTCACCCCCCGCTGGAAGGCGGGGCTGTGGGGGTTTGGGCACAACAGCCTGCAAATTGGTTTTACATGAAGGATGCTTGTACTCATGGATTATCACTTATAGCTAAAAAATGAAAAAAAAAACTGAGAGAAATATGCAGGACAGTTATGGCAGAATGCATGATCTGGGTTGGGGTGGGGGTGGGGGGGGGAAGGGAAAGGGAAATATGCCTGAACTGAATTGGAAAATGATGTATGAAATGCACAAAGCATCAATAAAAAAATGTTTAAAAAAAAGAAATGGGCAAATTCCCTATAAAGCATAGTGGATATTTAATAAACTTTAATTACTTCAAATGTCCTTATGGGAGCTAGTCATAAAAAATATTTTAAATACTTGTTTTTCATTTTAAATGCACTTGGAAGTTATTATATAATTAGATTAGAACTTAAATACACAGATGTGTAAAAGATGCATTGTAAAAGTATATTATGCCCAGTGTGGTGGTGCACACCTTTAATCCCAGCACTTGGGAGGCAGAGGCAGGCAGATCTCTGTGAGCTCAAGGACAGCCTGGTCTACAGAGTGAGTTCCAGGCCAGCTTGGAATAATGGGAGACCCTGTCTCAAAAAGACCAAAATAAAAGTGTATTAGGTACATTTCCTCATATGATCCTAACAATAGTTGATGCTTTTTTTTGCTAAATCTATCTATCTATCTATCTATCTATCTATCTATCTATCTACCTATCTATCTATCTATCTACCTATCATCTATCTATCTATCATCTATCTGTCTATCTATCTATCATCTATCTATCTATCATCTATCTATCTATCTATCTATCTATCTATCTATCTATCTATCTATCTATCTACCTATACTCACAGAAGTTAATTGGTTCAGTCAAAGTCACATAGAACTACACAGGAGGCAAAAAAAAATTAAAATTAATGAAGTTCAGTTCTCAGTCCTTATTGTTTCCTTTCCACCAACTCTTTCCTCCTCTCTGTGAAAAGTACAGCATCTTGAACTACCTCTTCAGAAAGAGTAACATTGCTTTTATTTTCAAAGTTTTTTACTCTAAAACATTAAACATTTAATCTTCCTATTTCCAGATGTAACACAAATAAAAGTGTCTGTCATGACCTACATCCTCCAGAATTTTTTACTTCTCCTATAAAAATAGGGCCATGATTTTCATCATGGAGTTATTTGTACTAGGATTTTTTAAATAAAATTATTTTACTGATATTTTGTGTATTTCATACATCATTCCTCAGTGCAATTTAGACACATTCCCACTTTCATGTCCCCCACCCCACACCAGGTCATACATTCTGCCATACATATCTTAAAACTTTTCTCAGTCTTTTTAAATATTTTCTCAGTCTTTTTAAAGTTTTCTCTGCAGAGGTTTATTCTTTGGGCAGAACTGTTTCAGTCAATTCTTTGACCCAGTCCCTTTCTAGTTTTTGTTCCCTCCCAATGTATTGGTACAAATATTCCTACATATATGTCATATATAACCAAAATTATGACATCTGACAATAAACTGTATGTTAATTCCAAAATATGTTTAGAAGTTCACATTTTCCCTTTAATTTTATATTACTCTAAAATATGAATACATACCCTCCACCTATATACCACAATTACAAAGTCCAAAAATAAGTGGTAAGTTAATTCTAGAGCCCGTTAAGGGATGCACATCATAACAGCATAGTTGTTTTCAGATAAAAAGAAATATAATATTAATGTTGCTCAGCTTGCCTTTCAACTAGGCATTTGGAGCTAGCATACCCAAATAAGGGATACCATGCATCATTTGTTCTTCTGGGACTGTGTTACTTCACTTAGCATACTGGCTTCGAGTTCCGTCCATTTACCTCCAAAGTTCATGGTGTCATCTTTCTTTCCAGCTGCATAGAATTCCATTGTGTAGATGTACCACATTTTCTCTATCCACTTGTCCATTGAGGGACACCTGGGTTGCTCCCAGGTCTTCGCTAGTGTGAAGACAGTTGCAATAAACATAGAGGTGCATATATTTCTGAGATAGGATGAATCTTGTGGGTATATACCCAGGAGTGGTATGACTGGGTCAGGTGGTAGGCCCATTCTGAGTATTTTAATAGTTCTCCACACTGTTTTCCATAGGGGTTGCAGGAGAATGAATTCCTACCAGCAGTGAATGAGTGTTCCCCTTGCCACACAAGCTCTTCAGCATTTAGTATCTTTTGTTTACTAGTTCATAACTAGTCTTACTGGAGTAAGATGAAGTGTTAATGTGAATTTAATTGGCATTTACTTAATTATTAACGATGTTCAACACTTTTTAATATGTTTCTCAGCCATATTTATTTCTGAAATCTCCGTTCAGCTCTTTACTGCATCTTTTGAGTGAGTCATTTGTTTTCTTCCTCCTTTGATTTCTGAGAGTTTATACACTCTATATACACTCTGGATGTTAATGCTCTATCAGATGTATCACTGGTGAAGTTTTCCTCCCACTCTGTGGGTTTTCTCTTCACTTATTTGATTGTTTCTTTTGCTGTACAGAAGCTCTTGAGTTTAATAAGTTCCCATTGTCCAGCTGCTGTCTGATTTAGAAAGTCTTTTCCTACACCTATGACTTGTAGGTTACTACCAAACTTTTCTTCTATCATTTTCAGAGTTTCAGGTTTCACATTGAGGTCTTTGATGGATTTGGAGTTGATTTTTATACATGGTGAGAGGTAGGGGTTTAATTTTATTCTTTGACAAGTGGTGATCCTGTTTTGCCAACACCATTTGCTGAAGATGCTGGCTTTCCTCCATTGAGTCCTCTTGGCTCCTTTGTCGAATACAAGTTGGCTGAAATTGGATGTGCTCAGCTTTTGGATCCTCAATTTTGTTTCATTGATCTATAGGTCTGTTTTTTTGCCAAAACCAGCCTGATTTTTTTTTACTGTAGCCCTGTAATATAGTTTGATATATGGTATGCCAACAGCCCCCCCACCCTCCCACCCCCGCTCCTGTATTGGTCTTTTTGTTCAGAGTTGCTTTGGATATCTGGGATCTTTTGTTTCTCCATATGAAATTTTGGGTGTTTTTTTTTTTCTAGGTCTGTGAAATAGCTTGTGGGGATTCTAACTGGGATGGCATTGAATCTGCATATTTCTTTGGGCAGGATGGTCACTTTTACTATATAGATTCTTCCAATCCATGAGCATGGGAAGTTCTTCCATCTTCTAGTATCTTCTTCATTATCCTTTTGAGGGATTTAAATTTTTCTTTGTAGAGATTTTAGTGTGGTTGGTCAGGTTTTTTTTCCTAGATAATTTATTTTTTGGAGGCTATCGTGAGTGGGAAATTCTCTTCGTATTCCTTCTCCAATTGGTTCTTATTGGCATAAAGAAAGCCTACTGATTTTTCTAAGTTAATTTTTCATCCTGCCACTTTACCGAACCTGTTGATGTATTCTAGTTTTCTGGCAGAGGTTTTGGCACCCCTTAGGTAAACTATCATGTCATCTGCAAAATGGGATAGTTTAACTTCCACTTTTCCAATTAGTACTCCTCTAATTTCCTTTTCTTGTCTTATTGCTGTCATGAACATTTAAAGCACTATATTGAAAAGGAGTTGAGATAGGGGCAGCCTTGCCAGGTTCCTGACTTTAAGGGGGAATGCTTCTAATTTTCCTCATTTACCATAATACTGGCTATGGCTTTGTTGTATATGGCTTTAATTATGTAGAGGAATATTCCCTCCAGTCCAGTTCTCTCCAGGACTTTAAAAATAAAGGCATACGGAATTTTGTCAAAAGCCTTTTCTGCATCTATTGAGAGGACCATGTGGATTTTGTCTTTTAGTCAGTTTATGTGCTTTATGACCTGTATTGATTTATGTATTTTGAACCATCCCTGCATCTCTGGTATGAATCCAGCTTGGTCATGGTGGATGATCTTTTTGATATGTGCCTGTATGCAGTTTGCAAGTATTTTGTTGAGAATTTTTGCATCTATGTTCATTAATGAAATGGGTCTATGGTTTTCTTTTTTTGGTTGTATCTTTGCCTGGTTTTGCTATTAGAGTGATGTTGGCGTCATAGAAGGAATTTGAGAAATTCCTTTCTGTTTCTATCCTCTTGAATATTTTGTGTAATAGTGACTCTAGTTCTTCTTTAAATGTCTTATAGAATTCTGTTTTTTTTTTAATTTTTTATTTATTTCGGTATGTGTATGAATGTACTGTCTGCATGCAAGTCTGTGCTGCCGTGAATCCATCTGAACCTGGGATTATTTTAGTTGGGAGGTTGGTTTTATTACTATTTCAATTTCTTCCTTTATTATGGGTCTATTTACACTACTCATCTCTTCCTGGTTAAGTCTTGGTGGATTCCATGATGGCAGGTATTCTCTTGGGTTTTCAAATTTAATAGAGAATAGGTTTTTTAATTAATCCCATAAGATTGTTTGAATTTTTTCACTATCTGTTGTGATGTTTCCCTTTTTGTCTCTAATTTGGTTGATTTGGAGTTGCTCTTTCTTTTTTTTAGTCAATTGGGCTAGAGTTCTATCAATCTTGTTTATCCTTTCAAATAACCAGCTCTTTGATTCCTTGATTTTTTATTGTTTTCTTTGTTTCTATTTAATTGATTTCCTCTCTGTTTTTTGTTACTTCTTCCTATATGCCAGGTTTATGATTCATTTGTTGCTACCTCTCCAGTGTGTTTAGTTGAAGTTCTAAGTCATTCGTTTGTGTTCTTTCTGTTTTCTTAACGTAGGTACTTAGGGCTCTGAATTTCCCTCTCAGGATAGCTTTTAAGGTGTCTCATAGGATTTGCTGTGTTGTATCATCCCTGTAATTTAGTGCCAGGAATGCTTTTATTTCTTTATTTTTCCTTGACACCTTCATTTTTCAGTAGTGTGTTGTTTATTCTCCATGTGTTCTTGTAGCTACTAGGTCTCTTTCTGGTGTCAATATTAAGCTTCATTGCACTGAGGCCTGATAAGATGTATGAAATTATTTCAATTATATTGTATTTGCTGGGGCTTGCTCTGTGTCCCAGTATATGCTTGATTTTGGAGAATGTTTCATGGGGTGCTTAGTAGAAAGTATATTCTTTGGTTTTTGGGTGGAATATTTGGTAGACATCTCTTAGGTCCATTTGGTGTATTGTATTTTTCAGTCCAGATATATCTCTGTTTATTCGTGGTCCAGGTGACCTGTCCAATGTGGTCAGTGGGGTATTGAAGCCCCCCACTATTAGTGTGCTGGGATTGATCTGTGCCTTGAAGTCCTTCAAGATTTTGTTTATGTAGTTTGGTGCACCAATGTTTGGTGCATATATACTTATGATTATTAGATGTTCATGGTTGATTGAATCTTTGATAAGGATGTAGTGACCCTCTTCATCTCTTCTGATTAGTTTTAGTTTGAAATATATTTTGTCTGATATTAAAATATCAACTCCTGCTTGCTTTTTGGTACCCTTTGCTTGAATTTTTTCCCATTCTTTCACCTTAAGATGGTGCCTGTCCTTAAAGATGAGGTGCGTTTCTTGTAGACAGCAGAATGATGGATTAAGTTTATTAATCAATTCCCCCAGGCTGTGTCTCTTGATTGGGGGATTTAAAGCATTAATGTTTAGGGTAAATATTGAGAGATGTATATCGTTTCCTTTCAGTTTATTTTCTGCCTGCATTTTTGGTCTATATTTGTTTTTCTAGGTTTATACCTTCATTAATTACTCTCTTGCTGTTTGGGGATAGCTGTTCCTTTCCTCTGTCCTCTGAACTGCTTCAAGTATTTTATGGAGGGTTGGTTTTCTGGAAATGTATTCTTTCATCCTGTTATGTTATGGAATATGTTCCTTTCTCCTTCAATTATACTTGACATTTTTCCTGGGTAGAGTAAGCTGGTTTGGCATTTGTAGTCATTTAGTATTGGAAATACTTTGTTCCAAGCTCTTCTAACTTTCATTGCTTGCATTGAAAAGTCTGTTGTAATTCTGATGGGTTTTCTTTTATATATAACTTGTATTTCTCTTGTGGCTTTCACTCTTCTGTCTTTGTCTTGAGCATCTACTGTTTTGATTATGATATGGCATGGGGAGATTCTTTTCTGATCTTGTCTATTTGGTATTCTTTATGATTCTTGTATTTACATGGGTTTGTGTTTTTTCAGTTTGGGGAAATTTTCTCCTATAATTCTTTTAAAGATCTGGTCCATACCATTATCCTGGAATTCTTCTCCTTCTTCTGTATCTATGATGCAGAGGTTTGGTCTCTTCATGACGTCTCATATTTCCTGGTTATTCCATCATGTGTTTATTTTATTTTATTTTTCATAGTCTTTGCTTGAGCTGTTCAATTCTTCCATGTTATCTTCTAGGGTTGATATTCTATTTTCTGCTTCATCCATTCTGTTACTGATGTTTACTCTTGCCCTTTCCTGTTGACTAGATGAGTTTTTTTTTTTCATTTCAGCCCAAGATTCCTTTAGTATTTCCATTTCCTTCTGAAGGTGGCCATTCTAACCTCTCCTTTTAGTTTTTAGGTTTCTTATCCATTTCAGACAGTGTTGGTCATTCTCTCCCTTTAGGTCACCGGTTTGTTTGAGTATATCTATGATTGTTCTTTTAAGATCTGTGCCCTGGGTTAACGTCAGAGAGATCTCATTGTTGGAGTCCTCTATAAGACTGATAGAGTTTGGTGGAGATTTCTTATTTCCTTTCCCCATGTTGTTTATTTTTCCTTGTGCTTTTGGCACGTGTATTTGATTCATTTTGTTCGTAATCTGATGTGAAATTCAAGTGTTTATTCATTGCCCTGTAGGCCTGTTCGATGGGGGGGGGGGGATTTGGCCCATGCACCAGCAACCTGCCAGCTCCCTCAGTGTACCCTGAAGACTGGGGTTCCCAGGCATGTGGGCAAGCTCTTACTTGGTCTGCAGCACAAGCTGAGAGGCAGCTGACTGCTACCTCATTGTCCCTGAAGACCCATGTTCCTAGCAAGGTGGGCTGGCTATTTCCCATCCTGTGGCACATGCCGAGGGGCTACTGACTTGTACTAGGATATTTTTATGGATGTACAAAGAAAGTCATAGAAATTGAAGTTGGAAATATGGAGGTTAAGAGCACTGGCTGCTCTAGCAGAAGACCTGGGTTGAGTTCCCAGAACCTAAAAAGAAGCTAAAAAACAGTCCATAATGCCACTTCAAGGCAATCCAACAACTTCCTCATGGTGCACACATACATGCAGGCAAAACATAAATACAGATAAAATGCAAAAAAATGAAGTGATATACAATGAACACAATGTAGATAAACACTATCCAGTGGAAATACAGTGTTTACATTCTTGAGTTGGTGCATTTGAAAAAGTAGTAATTTAAATATATTTAAGTTAATGTATTCAAATATGGTAATTCTTATATTTAAATATAGGTCATGTGTCCTAAAATTAAATTTAGTAATGATACATTTTACTTTTTTATTCCTAAACTTTCAAAATTTGGTGGATATTTTAAATTTATAGCTGACTTTAATTCTATGCAGTCACATGTCACAAGGTCATTGTCTACTTTATTAGACATCATCACCTGGAAGTTTAAGTGAAGAATGTTTTAGATAGTAACTAGGAGGAAACATAATTATTCATACTAATTGGAAAAGTCCATCAATAAAATTTCCAGCCTGTAATCATTAAAGTTGATATAAAGTTGTGCTTAAAGTAGTCTAATGCAGCTTTTCCTATCTTCATCACTGCTGCTATTTTGGTTGGATATTTGTTGTAGCTCTATTGTCTTTAGCATGTTTCAAAGTATCTTTCTCTGGCTTCTACGCCACTACATGTCACTTTGAGTCCTTCACAATTGTCACTATGAAAATCTCTCCAGCATATAACAACTATACCTTGAGCATGGAAGTAATGTCACCAATGGTTGAGAACTAATTATCTAAAGGCTACTTCTGAGAAACAAATGTTTAGACTTGGGCTACACAATAGCCAAAGTAAAGAATTTTTAGTTCTAAATGCTGAATTTCAATATTATTTCATTGTTACTATATGCATCTGAGTAGTTGAACTGTAACAACATTATGATTTGGTAGCTTACCTAAAGCAATGATTTGAAGCTAAGACTGAATTCATTACCTTTCATTTCTTCAAAGGTTAGAGAGGATATACTTTTGGTTATTTTTTATTTTAGGTGTATAAGTGTTTTACTTGCATGTACGTAAGTGTATCATGTGCATGCCGAGCCCATGGAGGCCAAAGGGCCTTGGATCACCTAGAACTGGAGTCACAGGTGGTAGTTAGCCATCATGTGGGTGCTGGGAATCAAACTCTTGTACTGTGCAAGAGTAGCAAGTGCTCTTACCATTGAATCAGACCTATAAAAAGAACTTTAATTTTTTAATTATTTTTAAATATTCATGCAATATGTTTTGTCATTTAGATCTCCTCTCTTAGTGATATCCCCTTACTGCTCTCTCTCTTCCCATTTAATATATATATTTAATATATATAATGGGTATATACATATATAAAGGATATATATATATATATATATATATATATATATATATATATATCTGTGTTATGGGAAATATATATTCTACCCATTTTAATTTTTGCCTAAATATTCCTGCAATTTGAACTTACCAAGCATCCTGTCATTAAATGAGAGTCTCTCTAACATTCCCAGCAGATATCAATCAGTTACCAATATTTCCTCAGGTAGACATGAGGTTTTCTGCTCACTTCCCCACACCTATGCTAGGAATTTGTCTGGTATGACGGTGCATAGGACTTGTATATGCTGCCATAATTGCTGAGATTTCATATGAGTAATGGATCAACTATCTGGAAACTCCTTTTCCTTGTGGTCACCCTAACTCTAACAACATTTTCCCCTCTTCCACAAAGATCTGTATGCCTTAGGAGACAGAAGTTTGACATAGGTGTTTTATTCAAGGATAAGAATTCTGCAGCTTTTTATTATCTGCATGCTGGGGGACAGTTGTATGTTTCCGTGTTATCACATTCTTTCAAATAAGGAAGCTTCTCTGGTGAAAGTCGTGAGATATGTTATTCTATGAATGCAACAGTGAGTAATTGGGAATAGGTTTAGTACTATAATTTTTTAATAAAAATCTAGTATTTGGCCTTCTTCTATGCCTTTTAACCTGTTGAGACTCAGGATCCTAGGCTTGCCAGTTATGGGCTCCATCTATTGAAGGAGAACTTAAAATCACTTAAGAAGTAGGTAGTAACTCCTGTAATATTAATGCTGCTCTTGCACTGGAAAGAATATTTTACCAGGCCAAGTGTTGCTGTAGTTCATAAGATTCATAGCTGTGTAAAGTTAGTGATGGTATTTTCTCCAGGTAGCAGGGCTATCACCTTCCAGTACTATGAAAAATAGTCTGGTGAAATGAGACTTTGAAGTTAAAAATAGCTTCATCTCTCCTGAAAGTTCTACACTTCATGTATAAAGTATACTTGAAAATAGTATTTTAGCATGAGGTTCTGGTGGTTAACCAAGGACAGAGGAATGGACAATATCATTTGAGTTTCTATGAGACCCCTAGTCAATCATGTCAAGAGAGATTCTATTTCTGGCATTTGGGGTTGTATTTTGTTAGCTTATAAAATCTAGAAGGGGCAATTATTTTTATTTTTTTTATTTTGTGTATGAATGTACTGTCTGCATGTAGGTTTGTGTACCCTTGTCGTGCAATGCTGCGGAGGTCAGAAGAGGGTGTCGGATTCCCCTAGAACTGGAGTTCTCCTGGAATTGGAGTTACAGATGGTTCTCAGTCGCAATGTGGATGCTGGGGATGGAACCCGGGTCCTCTGCAAGAGCAGTCAGTGCTCTTAACCACTAGGCCATCTCTCCAGCCCATGGAAGGTGCAATTATGACTACTGGTAGCTTTCCATATGGTTTTCTCTAAAGGGCTTTAATGTTATTTATATCTCACAATAATCCCTATTCTACTCTGCTCTCCCATTCCTCACTTTAACACTCCCTACTCTATTATTTCCCTTTGTTTTTATTTCTCTGTAAATTATACTCCCTAAATTCCCCCCCTCAAATTGAAATTAATCGTTTTCCTTACTTCTCTGTATTTTCAAACAGAAAATCTAATATTACAAAGATACTATCCATCTATGACAGAGAACATGCAATTTCTATCTTTCTGAGTCTGGGTAGAGAGGATGTTTGTAAACATCTCTAGAACTGAGTGAAAACTCAAACAGAATAATGGATGTTTCCTCTAAAACTAATTATCAGTTTGGGGAAAACTAGCATATGTTTTCCAAATGGTAAATTGTGGAATGTTATAAAAATGTTGGTGCATATATTACACATATGTAATATTCAAAAAAAATCATCAGCTTTCAAAACCTGATATTCACTGCCATCTTCATGACTATTAAATTTTATTATTCACAACTTTCAACAGAATATTAAACTACTCAGCAATATTATGGGATAGCTATCCTGGACCCAGATGTATCCTGACCATGTCCAGGCTACCAATCTGCTTAGCACACTAGGCAGAGCAAAGGATGAATGGCACACTTTGTTTTGGGCCAACATACACCCAGAAGGCAAAAGTTGACTTGCTTGCCAGCACAGCCATCTCCCGAATACCACAAGTTGAGGTGATGCTTGATGGTGTGGAGGTCTATAATTGGCCACTGGGAGGTGATGTCACACAATGTGGAGGCTGCCTGCCCAGCCCCCAACCTTTGTAAGCAGACTGTTGCACAAAATGGATTTTCACCTGATGTGGTCCCCAGGCTGTTACTGAGTGTGTGCTTGGTTGTGGGGCCATCAACCCCACAGCTGGCTCTTTAGCTCAATTGGTCATGGGTTCCATTAGCTCCATAAGCACCTGTTTGGTCATGGAACTATCAGTCCTACAGCTGTGTGTTTGGCCAATGACCATCAGTCCTCATGCATACCTTCTTCAGCCTGTCTAACCAGAGGGTCAACAGCCCCACACAAGATCATATTAAATGTTGCTGTGTATGACATGGTCATCCCAAAGTGGTTATTCATGCTGATCCTCTTCTATTGGATCCTCTACCTAGTTCCTTTCACTAAATTAAATTTTGTACTTATGTAATACTTTTTTCATTGACTTTTGCAATTTGTATAAAATATCATTTTATAGTATTTAGATCTCTTCGCCTATCCAAACCTCCCAATGTCCCTTCCCTGCCCAAAATTTAATGTTCTATGTGTTCTTCAGTATGGTCCATGCACAGAGACTAACTCTCTAGAAGATGGTTTCCTTGTGGTCATCCACGATATTAGGCTCTTACAATCTTTCTACCTTCTCTTTCACAATGATCCCTGAGCCTTGAGAAGCAGAGGTCTGAAACAGCTGTCCTATTCAGGGATAAACACTTGTTGGTAAGTCTCTTGATCTCTACACATTGGATAGTTGTGGTTTTCTATATTAATCATCATCTGCTGCAAATGAAAATTCTCTAGTGAGAAGTGAGAGATGCATTCATGTTATGTGTAGTGATTGCATTGAAGACATGTCATTTACTGCTAAGGGTCTCAGAGATAAGTAGTCTCTGCTATTGGCCTGGACTGTAACTACAATAGTCTCCAACCGGTGAAAAACGTGCATCTTTGATGAGGGGTGAAAGGTACTCCTGTCTGTAAATATAGAGTTGGACATACAGAATAAAGTTGATATAGGGATCTGTCAAAAGTAGGATTCATTACAATACCACAAATGAATTCCCTCCCATTGAGCAAGCCTTAATACCAACTAGACAGCTGTTTTCTCACAAGCTAAAACTGGTTCTACTGAACAAATAGCTTGAGACTTCTCAAGTAGTCATTACTGTTTATTAGGATTTACAGCTGTGTAGGGCCATTGACTGCATTTCTCCTTTAGCCTATACAGCATCCTCTCATATTATCAGAGATCGCCTTTAGTGAGGCTTCTGGATCAGTTCCCACTCAATCTTTGCAAGTTCTCTGTCTGAATTATGGTCCATCTTCAAAAATGGACTTATCTTCCAGTTCTGGCAGACAATCAAGGACTGTGCAATAGCCGTTGTTATTTTGGAATTGTCTTTGACTGTCTTGACCAACCCCTGGAAGGGAGATTTCTCATGCCTGACATTGTGCTTCTTTGCTGATGTCCTAGCTTATCCTTAATGTATCACTAACTTAATTGACATGTACTTATGAAATTCTCATTGTTTGTGGAGACAAATTTTTACATTGGTAGTACCTATTTTGTGTGACTTATCTGTATATTTAAGTGAGAGAAAACTTCCTAAGGACATGGGCTATATTTTTTCACCCAAATACAAAAGTACAATGTCCCTCTACATAGTACCCAGCAATATTACAGGCTGAATTCTCCAAGAAGCAAATTGTTAGCTGGAATTTAGTGAGAAGGCTGGATTGTAATTCAGGTCCAAGAACCTCAAACAACTCTACAGGGAGCTCTAGAGCTACAATAGTCTCACTGGGTCCAAGCTGCCAGCCTTTTATAACATTATATGGTGTTATTGAATATGGGATTTTCCTAACAGGGTATAAGTTTCATGGTCCATAAAATGGTTAAATGTACTGCTAGCAGCTACCACAACAAATATCCCCTTGAAGATAGATCTAGATGATATAGTCCCATAATTTTCAAAGATATATGTGCATAAATGATAGTTAATGTTGAATGCTAGAAAAGTCTTCAGTAATGCAAACAAGAGAATGAAGCCGGAAGGTGTTGCTTGCCAGTCCTGTTAATTGCAACTACTTATAGCTAATCAGATGGCCTCTGTAAGAATTATCATCATTTTCTAAGATAAAAAATGTGTTTAATTTTGTGATGTACTTCAAAAGGTTCTGTCAGGATATATCAATTTCAGAACTTTTAAAGGTCTGCATTACATGTTACATAATCAAATAGATCTTCATACTAATATTATAAGAAAATTCCAATTTATACACTAAGAGGTCATTTACTTTTGATTGCAAAATAGGTTCTACATGACATTTAGGATAAATGTGCATTTTAGCATGTCACAGAAGATTAATTATCTTCAGAAATAATGATATTTCTACAAAAAATATCTGGAGATCGGATTTCACATTTTATGAAGCAGTCAAAGTATCCTAAGTTTACTTGGAGTTATGTAGACGCTATTGCCATGTTTGACTGTCTGAGTGACAGTTGGAGACAAAAATGGTCCCAGCAATGGATGTTTTAGAAGAACTTCAGTTACCAGAATAACTCATAACAGAAAGTTAGCCAACTTCTATATAACTAAACTTCAACTGCATCCTCAACTATTGTCCATATGATTTTCTTTTTTAATATTTTACTTATTATTTTATTTTATGGGTATGAGTGTTTTGCCTGCATCTGTATTGTCCAATGTTGACTGAGGTTAGAAGAGGGCAACAGATCTCCTGAAATTGGAGTTATCAAAGAATTTTAGCAACCATGAGGATCCTCGGAATTGAATCAGTGTCCTTTGCAAGAACACTCAGTGTTCTTAGCCTCTGAGGCATCATTGCTCCAGCACCTTGTCCAAGTTATTTTAATACTAATAACCTACTATATAGCAAGAGGGCAATAATTTTGAAATCTTGTCTATGAAAACTTGCAAGTAACTGTGCATCATACCTTGAAAATTTTATAAAAAGTATTTTTCTATTTAACTGGGAGATTATGATTGGATAGAAAATGCCCTGAAATTCCAGAGTTCAAATATAGTATAAAATCTAAATTACAAGTGATCAATGTACTTCAAATGAAAACACTTTCTTTCCACAAAGAATTTTAAATAGTTTTGAGGAATAAAAGTACACAATGCTAATGAATATGTGGAAAAATAAGATAGATGGTAATCTAATGGTAAGTTTCTAAAGTAGCAAAACACATCTTGAGATTAAATCCACAAAAAATATCAGAAGTTTAATAATGAGCATGTATATGTTTTAAATTGTAAAGTAAATCCATATCTAGAGAAGCATTCAAAGTCAGGTGTGGTCACACATGCCTTTAATCCCAACACTCAGAGGCAGAGGCAGAGGCAGGCAGATCTCTATGAGTTCAAGGCCAACCTGGTCTGTGTGTTGAGTTCCAGGATAGCTAGAGCTATAGGGAGATCGTGTCTCAAAAAGACCAAAAAAAAAAAAATCCAATCATAATATAAATATAGATTTCAATATTCATTGTGATATATAAAATAATAAACAAAAGAAAATGATAATATAAATAAGGAGTTAATTAGATTTCTATTTGAATGAGTTGAGATAATTAAAATCTGTGATGTCTATATCACTGAATATATTATACTATATAAAATATAGGGTATATGTTATTGTATATATTACAGAAATATGGGAATGGCCTATTATATTGTGTATGATCCCAATTTTTCATCAGAATATTTTTAACATATAAATATGTACATGTAGAGTTACGGGAAATTTTTAGACACTAAGAATATTTAAATTAAATTTATTTTCTCATTCTATTATTAATAAGTATTTTAAATATTTTGAGATTTATTTTCCCTTGCCTAAAATCACAAATGGCCTGTGGTACTATTTCCTTCCTGAGTACTGAATGAGTAGATCTCTTCTCTGAAGTTAAACTACAATAAAGATCTTAAAATATCATTAATATCATACAATTCCTTTCAATTTAAACATATGGCAGTACTCATTTGGAGGATAAATTTTGTTGTTTTGTGGGTCTTCCTGCTGCTCCAGCTGGCCTGTAACTTGCTATGTAGATGAGGCTGGCCTCTATCTCACAGAGATCTGTAAACTTCTGCTTCCTAGGTGGTCCATAATTCCCAGCTCTGATGGAAAATTTGAAATTTTTGTTCAATATGAGAAAACTGATTCATTCATTTTGAAACAAAATGTAAAAAATACATATCTGAGAAAGTTTTCAGGTACATTCCCAGAACATTTCCCAAGAAAATTTATGACAGTTTTAAAAATAAGTGTATTTCATGCTTGAAGTTAACTTTTCAATAAGGATTATTGCTTGCCTAGAATTTAATTGTGTCTTTGATGTGGAAACATATTTCAGTAAGCTGGAGAATAGCTTACTAATGCATTTTAATTCCTGAGAATTGTTAATGTAAGAAAACTATATAGCCAAAACATTTTCTATTAGCTATTATAAAGGAAAAGCAACAACTTAGTATTAATTTGTTATGAATGCACTGAAGAAAATATAACCACTATGACTTTTGAACACTTGAAAATATAACAATATATACATAGGATATCAGGGTTAGTGCAACATTAAGGCTGACTTACCATTACTTTTAAAGGTTCTGCGTAAGTGGAATTATGTCAATATCTAGAGTCTCCAGTTTTATGGTAAAATATAGCAGTATGTATACAGAAATGACTTGCAACTGTTTAGTTCTTGATAAGTGTCCAGCAAACATTTCTATTCTGTTGGTACTTATGATGTTTTCTATCATCAACCACATAGTCGAAATTAAATGTTCAATTTGAGCTATTCCAAAAAACATGTGCAATTATTAGAACAAAACATTATATCTTGAGAAGTCCTTTGAAAAAAAAAATACTTGATATTTTGAAAATTACACCATGTGCATAGGGACAGTAATGTTATAAGTTACTCTTCTCTGGTTGAATATTTGCAGAATATATATATATATATATATATATATATATATATATTCTTTTCCTTATACTGTATAGTTGGGTTATTCAGATAAACCAAATAATTATGGAATGCTGTAGCAGAATCCCATAGAAGTAAATTTGTATATCAAATTGAATTTTATATTAATAGCTATGCATTTTTGACTCTGTATAACTATAGCCCCAGGTCATAAATGAGAAATAATAATTAAAAGGAACCAGCGAAAAAGAAAAGCAGAGAGAACCTGATAAATAGAAGACACTGTCCTGAGTATGGAGAACTTATGTGCTATACTATCTTATTATATATATATTCTATATATATATATATATATATATAATGTGTTCTTTCGAAAGCTCCTCATAAGAGATCTTATAATCTCTGTTGCTTTTTGTCTATAAAATTTTATCATAGTGATAATTGAGTTTTTTCTCATGTCTGAATTATTTCTGTCTTATCTGGTATGCATCTTTTCAAGTTTCTTACAGCATGAATCACTTACAAAAAGACATCTAGTATTTTTCTTATAATATCTATTCAATTTAACTGGAATGAACTATTGCCCTAAACATAGACCAAAAAGTCTCAAATATAAATACTAAATTATCTAGAAATAATAACACTTGTATTTATATGTTAATTTTGCTACTCTAAACCATCCTGAAAAGTTTTTATCTTCTTAAAGTTATCATGAACCAAATTCATGCAAAATAATCTTATATTTATTACATTCTCTTTACCTCTCATATTATGTCTGCATCTCAACTGCAGTCTCTTCTTCTGGTCTATAGTTTTTATTTTCACAAGCACTGGTTATGCATCACAAACTGTCCACTGGATATCATGACCGAAACCCTCCAATACTGCACCTTGGACATGAAAGAGAATGCCTTTCACTTTTGCCTATTTACTGCCCTTGAAAAACTCATGGCTCTACTAAATGACATTTTTTATTTTCACTGGAGCACAAGTTCATGCTAAAGAAGAGATAGCTTCGCAGTTTAAAATTTTATTTTATTTTTTGATCTTTTTGAGACAGGGTCTCCCTTTATTCTCAGCTGGCCTGGAGCTCAGTCTATATACCAGGCTGGCCTTGAACTCACAGAGATTTCCCTGCCTCTGTCTCCTGAGTGCTAGGATTAAAGGCATGCGCTTCCACCCCCCCCCCCCCGCTGCAGTTTAAAATTTTAGTGAGCAAGATTAGGATAGGGTGAAGGTATGATTAATGCAGTTTCTATATTGAACTATAAAACAGAGACAAAACCAAAACTAAAAAGTAAGCAAGATTGTCTAGATCAAGATAATGTATTTCTTGTCATTAGTGATATCAATATGTAGCCTACTGAAGGTAGTGCATCTCCAGAGTATTTCTTAAATTTCAATTGATACTAACTCAGATACTTATATGAGGGAAAGCATTTGAATATGTTTATTCAAAATACTATCAATAAGACAAGACATCGAAGCCAGGAACAGTGGTGCATGTCTTAGCAGTTAACAGTCTGAGGCAAGGGGATTGCTGAGTGTTCAAATACATCCTTTAATATAATAGCAACTAATAGCAAGCTAAAGAAAAATCCTGTCTAATCATTAAGGAAATGCAAATCAAAACCACTTTAAGATATCATCTTACTCCAATAAGACTGGCTAGGATCAAGTAAACAAATGATACCAAGTGCTGGAGAGGTTGTGGGGAAAGAGGAACACTCATCCACTGCTGGTGGGAATGTAAACTCGTGCAGCCACTACAGAAAGCAGCGTGGAGAACCCCTGGAAGACTTGGAATGAACTTGCCACCCGACCCAGCCATACCCTCAAGGGTATGTACCCTCAAGACTCACCCCACCACAGAGATACATGCACGGCCATGTTTATTTCAGCTCTCTTCACAATAGCAAGGAGCTGGAACCAATCCAAATGCCCCTCAACTGATGAATGGATAGAGATAATGTGGTATATCTACACAATGGAGTTCTATGCAGCAGTAAAGAAAAACGACATCATGAGCTTTGCAGGAAAATGGCTGGAGCGAGAGGACATCATGCTGAGTGAAATAATACAGTCCCAGAAAAACAAATGACAAATGGTATCCCTCATCTGTGGATGCTAGTGCCAATTTCCTAGTTGTATTTCTTGTGCATGGCCCCTTGAGTTTTGTCCAAAGCAGTTGGGAGTGATGCATATTGGAAACAACAACAACAACAACAACAAAAATGACTGCATCAAAGAACTGACTGAAACAGTGAACATCTGCTCAAAACAGTCAACTTCCACATGGAGAATATTGAGAAAGACTGAGAAAGAGATGAAAAGCATGCTTAGCAGAATGCATGAGCTCTGGTGGGGTGGGGGATGGGAGGGACACGGGTCTAGATTTGATTAAAATATATATATATATATATATTANATTAATTAATTAAAAAAAAAGAAAAATCCTGTCTCAGGAAGGAAAGACAAATGAATAAATTACTTGATAAGTAAATTTAAAAAGACAAGATATGTGGGCTGTTTTGAAAAGAAAAAAAAAATATTTAAAACTACAAATTTCTAGCTGGGTCTGGTGGCGCATAGTGAATCTTTGTAAATTCAAGGACTGTCTGGTCTACAGAGCAAGCTCCAGGCCAGCTGGGTCTAAAGGGAGACCCTGTCTTCAATAAATAAATAAATAAATAAATAAATAAATAAATAAATAAATAAATAAAATTTCAGCTTTCCTACATATAATCATGGATCTGATGTGAAATTTTATGTAATTATTCATATCATCACTGACTAAAATAATGTAAAATAAGAAAGTATTCTAATGTGGACTGTCCTTTCAATTAAATTAATCTTTATGACATTAGACATTTATCTCTGATATTCATCAGATACATTTAAAATACTTTCCTTCAGTTTTCAATTCAGAAGTTTTAGCATAAGATCAATTTTCTCATTTCTATTACATAATAACAGTCAGAATAATTTTCCATTTACTTAAGGCACTTTACTTGTTATTAGTGTTTAGAACATATTTCATGAACATCTAGAAAAATGCAGTCGTTTGCTTTAGATTAACTGGCTTTTAGTATGTAATGGAGCAATGAAGCTGCAAAAAGAAGAAAAAATCTTTCAATGGAATGACTTGATGAGACTGCTTTTTTGATAGTTCCTGTTGGAGACAGAGGTGTAAACTTCACATTTTCATCTATAAGCCATGCTACATTCATTTCAAACTTATTTTCACATTTTGTTATCACAGCAAAATAAATGTAACTAAAAGAGCTTGTTAGAATTTTATCAAGACATTCCCATTACTTTAGATCATTGCATGGTGGTTTAGTTCTCAATTTAAATCTCCATAGTTCCTTTGGAAAATTTGGCTATCAAATTTGTGGGTGATTTCAGTGTACAGGAAAAATCATTGAATTATTTCATTATGTTATCTATTGTAGTAGAGTCCTTATTTTGTATTGGAATATTTAGGATGGCATGCTTTCAAAAATTTTTTTCTTTTAAGTTGTATAGGGGGCATTATAGTGAGATTTTAATTATGTGTAAATTAATGAAAAACATTCCCATATAACAAAGTAGATATGTGATATATTTGTTTATTAAAGAAGGTCTTTGCATCTGAAAGGTGATTGAGATTATTTTAGAATCAAAATTGAAGAAAGGTTCTCCTTTTAAAGATAATTTTAATTTGTTAATGAGCAAATAATTCAGCTCTTGGGTTACAGTCTACTATGCTGATGTTAGGGGGGTGTATACATAAATCACAAAGCATTGTGATTTTTACATAAAAAGTAGTCAATAAATAGGTTATTAACACTGTTAATTTTTGCCTCTGATGACTTATGGCACCCTTCTAAAAACATAACACATGTACAGAATATATATATATATA
>VZQC01008131.1:130679-154456 GCA_009823505.1 Rhizomys pruinosus
TTTTTTTCTGGTTGGGCTTTCATGGGTCTTGTGCTAAGAACTTGTAGGATTCATTTCCATATGGTCTTGCACCACATCCCTGGCTCTTACAATCTTTCAACCCCTTCTAAATTATTAGTAATTTATGTATGTAAATTTCTCAGAGAAAGCATGATTTTATTTTATTTTATTTTTGGTCTTTTTGAGACAGGGTTTCCCTGTAGCTCCAGCTGTCCTCGAACTCACTCTGTAGACCAGGCTGGCCTTGAACTCACAGAGATCTGCCTGCATCTGCCTCCCGAGTCCTAGGATTAAAGGCGTGCACCACCACACCTGGCTACAATTTTAATAATTATAAGAATCAACATTCATTCCTATGATACCCTGCCATTGATAATAACGATAACTACTGGCATGATATTCATTTAAATTTCTTGTATATAAAGTGGCAATATACTTATTAATATTGTTTGAAAAGAGAATAGCTACCATCTGTTGGACATATCATTTCATCCCCCTCCGGTGTAGTTATACATATTTTTACCAGGTTTGTATTTGTTTGCTCTAGGCAATGCAAGTGTCATTCATTCATATCATATATCTTGTTTCCAGAATCTTGTGAGACTTAATAATGTTCACTTAGGACAGCTGGGGCTATAGGGAGACCCTGTCTCGAAAACACCAATAAAACAATAATAATAATGTTCACTTCACTGTGATGAAGACAAATGCAGACATATATTTAATGCATATTATATATCAGACATTCTACAGAAACTATTTTCCAGAATTGGATAATCATAACCATTCTCTTAGCACTATTGACCCCATTAATGAACTAGAAAATAAAGGTTCAGAAATTTCATTACTTTGTTATTACTCAGATATGAAGAGATAGAGCTAAAATGTAAGTGAAACAGAATCTAAGTAGTTTTAAACTTTTTCCAGTGTACCTTGTTTCTTATAGTCTACTTCATAAATGTGAGTAAAATTTTGTATACCAAAGTGATACATTTGTAGTTAGGATGTTATCTGAGTTATCATGTGATTAAAATATGAAACTTTTATACCTTTTGCCAATACACTTATGAAATGTTATTTACTCTTGATTATATGATTCCAGCTGGGCATGGTGGTGCATGCCTTTAATACTAGCACTTGGGAGGCAGAAGCAGGCGGAACTCTGTGGGTTCAAGTCCAGCCTGGTCTACAGAGCAAGTTCCAGGCCAGCTGGGGCTACAGGGAGACCCTGTCTTGAAAAGACAAAAAAATAATAGTTTCTAATAATATGATCCCAAATGTAACATTGCTATACAAAGTAAGCTTCTTAAATATAGAATAGGAATAAAAATATTAGCATCATATTGACCTAAACTCAAATTAATTTTACCCTTCCATAAATTTAGAGTATAAATATCATGAAAAGGAAAATAATGAGAAATACCAGTTAGATGGATAGCCTTTTTTTAACTAGTGAAAATTATTTATTAATAAGATATATTTATTTTGGCTTTATTGATTCTAAAATATCCCTCACAACTAATTCAACATCTCTTGATTTCATGTCCTCCATCATCTGTTATTTTCATTCTGTTAATTTTATTTTATTTATTTTTTAAGAGTGTATAGCTTCCGCGGCATTGCACGACACGGGTGCACAAACCTACATGCAGACAGTACATTCATACACATACAAAAATAAATAAAAAAATTAAAACAAAATATTAAAAAAAGAGTGTATAGCTTCCATTCTATGCCTTCCATTGGCTCCTGGGTATTGGGTCCATCGTCTAGAGTCTGGTCTCTCCTAGCAATTATTAGTTGCCAATGGATACTCAGCTAGATCTGGGGCATTTTGGCTATCTCTCTCACCCACCTGATCTGGGCACATGTCTATCTTGGGTTTATACAAGCCTTGTGAAATCTGTGGGTTCAGATGTGTAACTACCTTGTAATGTCTAGTCAATAAAATTTCCACCTCTGGGTCCTGTGATCTTTCTTCCCACTCTTCATAATGATCCCTGAGTCTCAGAGGAGAAAGGTGTGATATAGGAGTCTCACTTAAGACTGAGGATTAGAGGTTGGAGAGATGGCTCAGTGGTTAAGAGCACCGACTGCTCTTGCAGTGGACCTGGGTTTGATTCCCAGCACCCACTTTGCAGCTAAGAAGAGTCTTTAACTCCAGTTCTAGGGGAATCTGACACCCTCTTCTGACCTCCGCAGCATTGCACATGGGAGCACCAACCTAAATGTAGACAGTACACTCTCACGTATTAAATAAAAATTTAAAAAGACTGAGTATTGAACAGTCTCGTATTCTCTACACATTATTTGTTCATCTCTTTGTTGATAACATCTCTGCTGCAAAAAGTACTTATTTTTTGAAATGCTTAATTGAGATGAAAAATTAGGAATTTATAAAAAGTAAATGCTCTAGAAATAATTGGCAACCAGAAAACAAATTTTGAAGATTCTAGAATGTCTTTTACTACAGTTGAGAAGATTAGACAATATCTTAAAGAAATATTTTATAACTTCTGAAAGTTTACAGGAAGCTACAAGTAGAGTTCGCTCCTTTTACTGTATTGAAGAAATGAAATTTAGTTATCAAAGGCTAATACATTTTTCTTGATGAAACAGAAACAAAACTATGATTCAGAAATGGTTGACAGAACAAGCTTCCAAGGTTCAGGGGTCAAACAGTGTTACAACATGGGAAATACTATGGCAAAAAAAATTCAGTGCAACACAATACAAAACAGTATGTAGAACTGGAACAAGTAGTGATAAAAATTACTGTATGAAACAGAAGAGGTAAACCTGTACATAGCTCTTTAAAACTGCTTCAAATGCAGTTTACAAAAAAAAATGCCTTGTAAAATATCAAAGAATAGCATTTGACCAAATTGTATGTCAGAATTTACACCCTGGCAGTTTGTGGTAATCTACAAAGAAATAATCATATTAAAATTTGTATCCTTTACTTCAAAGTTCAGTTGTACTGTTCTGGGAAAATGACTTCATTGTGTAGCCAGCAATTCCTAGTGTAAGCTTCCACTTTCCATGTAGTACCAGACACCTTTAGAGGTACAAAATAGATGTTGTGAATGTTTCCCTATTTGTATGAATATAAATGTTGCAAAGTTGTAAGAATACTTACATGTAAAAGCAAACTCAATTATAAAATACAAATTTTGCTAATTTTTAAGTTTTCAGAGTTGTTTCTAAATAAATCCAACTAAAATAGTGCTCATTGCCATTGACAGAGTAAACTGAAACTAGAAAAGCACGTAGTAGATGCACTACATTATTTGCTGCTTGATTTTTATGCTTCTGTGATACTAGTATTTATGGAAATTTTTCATAAAATGGTGTATCTTGCTTGTGCAATTTAGCATTTTAAACAATTATAAGTTTGCCTTTTATATTTCGTATATATCTAATGTGGCAACTAAAATTTTTAAAGTTATTTGTTGTATAGCAATCTATTCTTCCTCATTTTGGTCAAGATCACCTTAATTTATCAGCAGATGTACAGTCTCTAGAGGAACAAAAAGCAATTTGAAAGTATTAAGTTATGTAAATTGCACATTGAATCCAAGCAGTACTGCATTTTTAGTTTATAGTTTTTGATGGGTATACTTTATAAACTAAAAATATGCCAAGTTATGATTTATAAATGTCTTATAACATTCTCAAAGGATGACAGCTATTCAATTAAGTTATTTCAAAATACAGGCACTAAATGGCAAATATAAAATGCATCAAGTTAGAGCTAAATGTACACTCTGTGCAATAAATTTGCTCACAATTAAAATGCATAGCAGCTAATCTTATTGAAAAATCTTACATTCAAGATTGAAGGCGATAAATCTGTAAATGTCCCACTGATATATATATATATATATATATATATATATCTTCTGAATTTAATCATAGTTTGTGATTAACTTACAGATTTTTCAAAACAGAGGGTGTATATATACATTCCAAAGCAAGGATCAATAATACTTTGTTTAGAAGAATTATGCTGCCACAACTTTCTCAGCGATGTTAAGGAAATAAGCATGTTTTTATCCCTGTGATGCATTTACATATTTGTTAAAGGTTCAACTTAATAAAACAAAAATTTTATGTCTCATCCCTTCATCTTAAAGACATAGAACTAATTACTTAATTTATTTAATAGCTAAGTTCATAAAAAAGAGAGCCTCTCAGATGTGATGATTTTTTTTCATCATAATGTCTGGATAGTGCCATATTATGATTTCTCCCTTAGATATACAATATATGAAAATAATATAAATATTTGTTGACATCCTCATATTACAGTTTGTTAATGTTTTCTGATTATGTTGTAATATTTCAGAAAATTCCCATGCTCTTTCTAAAAGTAAAATCAGCATATTTTATATAACAGATGTTAGAAGTTTTCAAAGCCATTGTAAGCTATCTATTCACCCAAACCTCTTCTTAAAAGCCAAGGCTTATTGTGTGGCCTTAAACATTGAAAAGGAAAGTATAACCTGAAAAAAAGTATCAGACTGGTGTAACTTAGCCTTTCTGGATGATTAATGACCATAATCAATGCCCATACCAATTTGGCCCAGGTTCTTTTTTGTTTTTGTTTTTTTAATTTAATTTTTATTGATGCTTTGTGCATTTCGTACATCATTTTCCAATTCAGATCAGGCATATTTCCCTTTCCCTTCCCCCCCCAACCCCCACCCCATCCCAGATCATGTATTCTGCCATAACTGTCTTGCATCTTTCTCTGTTGTTTTTTTTTTTTTTCATTTTTTAGCCTTAAGTGATAATCCATGAGTACAGGCATCCTGAGATAACTTTGTTCCTTACCCTCAGAGGTCAACTAAGTCCTGGGGGATTATGCATAGGGTAATCTCTTGAAATGTCCTGAAAATCTAAGTCACCAGTCTTCCTATGCAGGGAGGTCTTGGAGATCCACTAATGGGATTTCAGCCAGTGTCCAGTTTATAAAGAAGAAAGTCTTGTCATGCTTCAAAAAGGGAAGTCTGGTCCAGCAAGACCTTATTTTGTCCTCCAGTGGATGGAACTAGTAAGTGAAAAGCCAGAAGGAGCCAGGAGTTCCCTTCAACCCCCAAAACTGAGTGACACCTGAGGACCAATTCATCAAGCAACCTTGAGAAAACAAAAACTTTGGTTAATCTGGGGTAACGGTGTGGCCTTAAGCAAGCAAAAAGAAAATGTAAGGAGAAATAAATAATTAGTGAGGCCTGAGAAATTGTACTTCAGTTATAAAACTTGAGATCTTAGTAAAAAAGACAAAAAGAAAAAAGAAAAATAAAGCACTGTTGTTTTGCTTGTCTTCAATTCTTACTGGAAAGTGCATCTACTCTGTGGTTGCCACTGCTTTTTCCATCCTTCAAAGACATGAGACACAGCTTTTCAACCTTCCAATATGGACTGAAGACTCATGTCTCTCCAAAAATCCTCTAAACCTTCAGTGCCAGATGGGGACTGCTGAGACATACTGCTTGTGGACTGACCAAACACTGGCGTTTCAGCCTTTTCAGAGTATAGACTGCCATTGATGGACGTCTCAGGCTGTATCACGGAGACCAGTACAGGAAGATTAGGACAAGATGCAGTGCTTACTGGACCTCATTTTGTGACCATGGAAAGGGGAGACCCCACTGTGGAGCACAAGGTCAGGACTGATGATTGTTTTGGGCTTGCCAAGGAGGAGCCTTCAAACACTTCTTTAAGGAAAACATGACATCTTTCAGCCTAATAAAGAGAAAGAAAAAGAAATCATAAAACAAAGATGCTAAAACCGATGATGTCATAATCTTGATATATGTGACATGCATAGTTTGGAGTGATGCAAATTGGAAGGAACAACAAAAACAAAAAATAAAAATAAAACAAAAAGACTGGGTCAAAGAACTGACTGAAACAGTGAATTTTCTGCCCTAAACAGTAAACTTCTGCCTCAAAAATTTTAACAGTCTGAGAAAAAGATGAAAAATATGTTTGGCAGAATGCCTGAGCTCTGCTGGAGTGGGGAGGCTAAGGAAGGGAGAATGGGTCTAGATTTGATTGGGAAATTTTGTATGAAGTACACAAAACTTCAATAAAAAATTGGCTTTAGAAAAAAGCCAAATATTCAGAAATAATTATGTAATTTTGTATTATTCATTACACCATTAGAATTTCTTTGAGTCCCAAGATCTAAGGTTTTTTTTTTTATTCTAATCAGTCTTCTTATTCCACTTAACATTGAACTAGACAGTGAGACACCTAATTCCAGCTGCATGGGAAATGAACACATGGAAGATTGTTGGCTCATCAATCTAACTTTCCCTAAAAGATATTTTCCTGAGAAATATTTCGGTAATCTACAAAATTAGTATAATAAACAACACGTGTCAAGATCACATTACTTTGACCTCTGAGATGTAAAAGCTTATAAATTTCATTTTTGCAAAATACATGTACTGATTCAGTTGTGTCTACATGAATGAAATTACTTGAATGTATCTGTCACCACATGGGAACGGTTCAAAGGTAGTGGTCTGTACATTATTGACATAAAGATCTTGATACAATAAGCCAAGGAAAAAACAAGTCCCTATTCATATCCAAAATGAAAACTCTGAGTGCTCTCTATTTTATTTTATTGTATCTGGATTTTGAGCAAAATGCTAGATTTCATTGATTATCCACCTGGAATACCATGGTGAAAAATAATGTTCATTCACATATGGGCTTATGTGTATGCATGTTATGGTCAATAGCTATCTGACATGGGTTCATAAGGTGACTACATGCCCATAAGTATTTTAGCCTCTTGTGTTAGTCTACCAGAAATATACTTGCAGAAGTCCTTTACTGGAGGTAAAAAATCAGAAAAGAATTCACAGTCAAGCAACAGAAGAATGCAGATATCAGGAAACAAACAATTTTAATACACAAAACATGATTGCCAATATACAGAAAAAGCTTAAAAGTGAAGGATGCTTGTACTCACAAATTATCACCTACTGTTAAAAAAATGAAAACAAAACAAAACAAAAAAGCAGAGAAAGATGCAGAAAACTTACGGCAGAATGCACGATCTCGATGGGTAGGGGTGGGGTGGGGGGGAAGGGAAGGGGTATATGCCTGAACTGAATTGGAAAATGATGTATGAAATACACAAAGCATCAATAAAAATAAATTTAAAAAATGCATCTTGCTAACAATTTTACCTGGATATGTTTACAATTCTGTTTTCATCATCTCATGCTGGGCATGTATATTAGTGACAGAACACTTGTTTCCACATATATGAGAAACTGGGTCCTACCATAAACTCCGTAAGAAATAACTAAAGTTGCATGGGAAAAAAAGTTCTAGGTCTTTTTAAATTAAAACTTAATAGATTGAGGTTGGCACTGTGAGACTTGAGTGTGCAGTGGTTAGGTCAGTGATTTGCCAGGACCACCTGAAGCACAGGTAGGAGCCAGGCACTTCAGCTAGGCAAATTTTAGGATAGATCTACTCTTGGGTTGCTGGATAATTGATTCGTTGGTTTGTTGGATAGCTAAATCTGATGTCTTGTGAGGCTGGCAGGGTGGAGGCACCCTGCTAGCTGGGATCAAACATGGGCCTGTTAAACCCTTGTTGGGTGTGGCTGATTGGTTGGAGTCACCCTTGTTGCTGGTATTAAAACTGAGCCTGCCACCACTGTGAGACTTGAGTGTGCAGTGATTAGGTCAGGGACTTGCCAGGACCACCTGAAGCACCGGCAAAAAAAGGGAAACCCACATGCCAGGGACACTATGAAGGGACAACATGGGAAAGGTGCAGGATAATTCCACACCAAGCTCTACCCACCCTATAGGAGATTGCTACAGTGGGATCGCCCTGGGGTGGCCCAAGAAACAGATCTCAGAGGAACAAATTTCAGACCTATTCAGAGAAATTAAAGAATATAAAAAGGAAGTCAGAGAACTAACGAGAGAGAATGAAAAACTCAAGAAGGACCTAGAGGGAGACAATGACAAACTTCAGAAAGAAATAAAGGGAGAGAATGACAAACTCCAGAAAGAACTAGAAGGAGAAAATGACAAACTGCAGAAGGAAGTGGAAACACTGAAAAAGGAAGCCAACCAGCAAAGTAAGGAGCACCATGAAGAGATTGAGAAGCTCCAAAGAGAAGTGGAAATACTAAATAAATCACGGAATGAAATGAAAAACGAAATAGAACACTCATCCAATCAAGAGGAAAGGAATGGAAAAACCCTCAGAAATAGAATTGAGGAAGCAGAACAAAGACTATCAGACCTGTTAGATAAAACAGAGCAACTAAAAAGCTCAAATAAAGATTATGAAAAATTTAAAAATACACAAAAGGGGAACAACCAAGAAATATGGGAAACTATGAAAAGATCAAACTTCCACATCATAGGAAAAGAGGAAGGAGAAGAATCTCAAGAGCATAGTATTGATCATATCATCAACATAATAATAGATGAAAATTTCCCCAAACTAAAAAAAGACAAACCCATACAAATACAAGAAGCACATAGAACTCCAAACAGACAAGATCAGAAAAAGAAACTCCCCATGCCATATCATAATTAAAATGCTAGACGCCCAAAACTAAGACAAAATTCTGAAAGCCACAAAAGAAAAACAACAAGGAACATATAAGGGGAAACACGTCAGAATTACAACTGACTTCTCAGTGCAAACAGTGAAAGCAAGAAGAACATGGAGCAAAGCATTCCCAGTGTTAAAGGACTATGGATGCCAACCCAGGTTACTACACCCAGCAAAAATTTTGATTGTAGTTGAAGGAGAGAGAAAAAACTTCCATGACATAAACAAGTTGAAAGAATACATGTTCCTTCACCTTATTATCCATTTGCATTTTTGGTGTATGTTTCTACTTCTGCAGTTATGTTTTTATTAGTTTCTCTTTTTAGGTGTTTGGGGATAGTTGCTCCTCTCTTCTTAATAAGGTGAAAGAAAGCAACACTCATCTTTCAGTTATAACTTTAAATATTATTGGACTAAACTCCCCAATTAAAAGACATAGACTGGGATATTGGATTAGGAAACAGAACCCATCGAAGTGCTGTCTACA
This sequence comes from Rhizomys pruinosus, assembly GCA_009823505.1. Taxonomy (NCBI): domain Eukaryota; kingdom Metazoa; phylum Chordata; class Mammalia; order Rodentia; family Spalacidae; genus Rhizomys; species Rhizomys pruinosus. The sequence continues at coordinate 139,774 of VZQC01008131.1, forward strand.
AGAAACCCATCTCAGTCTCAAGGATAGGCACCATCTTAAGGTGAAGGGATGGAAAAAAATAATCCAAGCAAATGGTACCAAAAAGAAAGCAGGTGTTGCTATCTTAATATAAGACAAAATAGACTTCATAGTAAAAGAAATCAAAAGACACAAAGAGGGCCATTACATCTTCATCAAAGGAACAATTGACCATGAAGACTTCACAATCATGAATATATATGCACCAAACTCTGGTGCACCAAACTTTATAAAGACAATTCTTCAGGGCTTCAAAGCACAGATTAACTAATAGTACACTAATAGTAGGGGACTTCAATACCCCACTAAGTCCTTTGGACTGATCAACAGGACAAAGAGTAAACAGAAAGATATCTGAATTGAATGATACAATACACCAAATGGCCCTCACAGGTATCTATGGAATATTCCACCCAAACACCAGAGAATAAACTTTCTACTCAGCACCCCACGGAACATTCTCCAAAATAGACCGTGTACTGGGACACAGTAAATAACTCAACAAATACAAAAAGATTGAAATAATCTCATGCATTCTATCAGACCACAGTGCAAGAAAGCTCAATATCAACACAAGGATAAGCCCTACAACCTTCAAGAACACATGGAGACTAAACAATACTCTTCTGAATAATGAATGGGTCAAGGAAGAAATAAAGAAAGAAATAAAAGGGCTGGCGAGGTGGCCTAGCAGTTAAGAGTGCCGGCTGCTCTTACAGAAGACCCGGGTTCGATCCCCAGCACCCACATGGCGGCCGAGAACTGTCTGAAACTCCAATTCCAGGAGAACTCCAGTTCCAGGGGAATCCAACACCCTCTTCTGACCTCCGAGGCATTGCACGACACAGGTGCACAAACTTGCATGCAGACAGTACATTCATACACATATGGAAATAAATAAAATTAAAAAAAAAAGGAAAGAAATAAAAGCAATTCCTTGGAACTGAATGAAAAATGATAATACAACACAAAAAAACCTATGGGACATTTAAAAGCAGTCCTAAGAGGGAAGTTATAAAACACTGAGTGATGTACATTCAAAAAAAAAAAAAAAAAAAAAAAAAAAAAAAAAAAAAAAAAAAAAAAAAAACCAGAAAGAGCACAAGTGAATGATCTAACACTGCAGCTAAAAACACTTGAGAGACAACAAAAAATGAACTCTAAATGCAACAGACAGGAAGAAATAACAAAAATCAGAGAAGAAATCGAATAAATAGAAACAAAGAAAACCATAAATAAATCAATGAATCCAAAAGTTGGTTCTTTGAGAGAATAAACAAGATAGACAGACCTCTAGCCCAGTTAGCCAAAAGAAAGAAGGAACAACTCCAAATCAATAGAATCCATGATGAAAGGGAAAATATCACAACAGACAATGAAAAGACCCAGACAATCACATGGAATACTTAAAAAAAACTCTGTTTTAGTAAGTTTGAAACTTAGAAAAAAAGGATGAATATCTGAAATCCTGGGAATCACAAAACTCAACCAAGAAGAGATCAATGGGTTAATTTTGTATCCTGCCTCTTTACTGAACCTCTTAATTGTTTCTAGTATTTTTCCGGTGGGTTTTTTAGCATCCCTCAGGTAAACTATCTTATCATCTGCCAAAAGGGATAGTTTAATTTCCTCTTTTCTGATTAGTACTCCTTTAATTCCCTTCTCTACTCTTATTGCCCTAGCAAGTGTTTCAAGGATTATGTTGAAGAGGAGTGTCAATTAAGGGGAAGACTGGTCAGGTTCCCACCTTTAAAGGGAATGGTTCTAATTTTTCTCCATTTAAAATAATGTTTGTTGTGGGGTTGTTGTTTATGTCTTTGATATTTAGGAATGTTCCCTTCATTACAATTTCCTCTAGGACTTTGAACATGAAGGGATGCTGGATCTTGTCAAAGGCTTATTCTGCATCAATGGAGATGATTGTTTGATTTTTGTCTTTCACTCCATTTATGTGATACATCAGACAGAGCATCAACATCCAGAATATATAAACTACTGAAAAAACAAAGACAAAAAAAATTGAATCACTTGAAAGATGGAGTAAAGAGATGAACAGAGACTTCACCAATAAGGAAGTAAAGATAGGTGAGAAACATCTTAAAAAGTGTTCAACATGGTTAATAATTAGGGAAATGCAATTTAAAACCACTCTAAGATATCATCTCACTTCGATAAGACTTGCTAAGATCAAGAACACAAAAGACACCAAATGTTGGCGAGGTTATGGGGAAAGGGGAACACTCATCCACTGCTGGTGGGAATTTAAACTCATAAAACCACTTTCAAAAGCAGTGTGGAGACCCCTTAAAAGACTCAAAATGAGCCTACCACCTGACCCAGCCATACTACTTCTGGGTATATAACCATAAGACTCATCCTACTACAAAGATACATACACATCTATGTTTATTGCAGCTCTTTTCACAATATCGAAGAGTTGGAGCCAACACAAATGCCCCTCAATGGAGTCTTATGCAGTGGTACAGAAAGATGACATCATGATATTTGTAGGTAAATGGATGGAACTTGAAACTATTGAGCTACGTGTAGTAACACAGCCCCCACCCCCAAAAAAAATTAAAACAGGGAATGGTTTCCCTCATTTATGGATGCTAGTACCAAATCCCCCAATTGAAAGAAAAGCTAAGCAATGCTATTGTTATATTTATTTCTATCTGAAAGCACCTGTGATGTTATAATGTGAATATATTAATGAACCCTAGAATTAACTTAGCACCTACTTTCAGGCATGGTAATTAACATACATGGGTGGAAGGTATATTTAGAGTAATATAAAATTAAAAGAAAAAACCATGGACATAATAAAAAAGGGATGTGTGGATGAAACTGATCAATGAGTACCAAGTTGGTTACATACAGCATGATGCTTTGGTGTACGATTTTACAGTAGGATCAATATAGATGTGATATTGTATGCACTTCAAAAGCCTCAAAGAAAGAACTATGTAATTTTGTTCAGAACTGTGGAATTTTAACCACAAAGAAATTATACATGTTTAATGACCTAGATATGTTCAGAAGTTTTAAGTTTTAAACAACATATATATGCATGAAACATCATGTGACCCTATAAATATGTACACCTTTATATTTGTATATGTCAAAAAATAAATTAAATAAAATAACAGAATGGAGCTCATTCTCTGAGAAAGACTATTTGAGGTAATTGAAATTAAAAAACTACATTAGACACAGCTATGCGCGGGGTGGTCTGGCACAGGGGCAGCTGGGAGAGGGTCTCGCTCTGAACTCTCTTTCTGGGGTTCCTGTCCCAGAGGGACCACGCTCTTCCTCAGCAGAGTGAACAGAGGGTCGTGTTTACTTCTGCTCTGGTCCCGGCTAGTGGACTTGTGGCGGGCTCCTGAGTCACAGGCAAGATACCATAACTCGCACGCAAACAGGTCAGGTACACAGCTACAGGCGGGGTGGTCTGGCACAGGGGCAGCTGGGAGAGGGTCTCACTCTGAACCCTCTTTCTGGGGTCCCCGTCCCAGAGGTACTGGGGTGTGGGCTAGGTCAGGTGCGCAACCGCCCCCCTGCACCAAGGGAATTGCTGAGAATCCAAGTGGTCTTCCTTTTGGAGAACCTTCAGAACAGAAAGAGAAGACTGACTTGGGCTTCCAACATCCAATATATACACAAAATTGAAAACCTGAAACCTAGGCAAGTCAATACACCATAAAAATAAAAAAATTTAAAAAATGGAGGAGGAAAGGGGAAAAAAGCATCAGAAGGAGGCAAGCAAAACTATCCACTAATATAGTGAAAAGTCATTTGTGACTTGAACCACAAAAGGGAAACCCACATGCCAGGGACACGACGAAGGGACAACATGGGAAAGGCACAGGATATTCCCACACCAGGCCCTACCAAACCTGGAGGAGATAGCTACAATGGGATCCCCTTGGAGGAGACCCAAGGAACAGAGCTTAGAGGAATAATTGCAGACATATGCAGAGAAATTAAAGAAAATAAAGAAGAAGTCAGAGAACTAAAGAGAGAGAATGAAAAACTCAAAAAAGACCTAGAGGAATACAATGACAAATGTTGGAAAGAACTAAAGGAACAGATTGACAAACTCCAGAAAGAACAAGAGGGAGAAAAAATAAACAAGAATTCAGAGAACTAAAGAGAGAGAATGAAAAACTCAAAAAGGACCTAGAGGGATACAATGACAAACTTCGGAAAGAACTAAAGGAACAGAATGACAAACTCCAGAAAGAACTAGAGGGAGAAAAAAACAAACTCCGAATGGAAGTAGAAACACTGAAAAAGGAAGCCAACCAAAGAAGAAAGGAGCACCAAGAAGAGATTGAGAAGCACAAAGAAGAGATTGAGAAGCTCAAAAAGGAAATGGAGGTACTAAAGAAAACACAGGAGGAAACAAAAAAGGAATTAGAACACTCAGTCAATCAAGAAGAAAGAAAAGGAAAAAGCCTCAGAAGTAGAATGGAGGAAGCAGAACAAAGAATATCAGACCTGGAAGATAACACAGAGCAATTAAAAAGCTCAAATAAAGATTATGAAAAATTTAAAAATACACAAAAGTGGAACAACCAGGAAATATGGGACACTATGAAAAGACCAAACCTCCGCATCATAGGAATAGAGGAAGGAGAAGAATCTCAAGAGAATAGTATTGATCAGATCTTCAACAGAATAATAGATGAAAATTTCCCCAAACTAAAAATAGACAAGCCCATACAAATACAAGAAGCACATAGGACCCCAAATAGACAAGATCAGAAAAGAAACACCCCACGCCATATCATAGTTAAAATGCTAGATGCCCAAAACAAAGACAAAATTCTGAGGGCCACAAAAGAAAAACAAGTCACATACAAAGGGAAACCCATCAGAATTACAACTGACTTCTCGCCTCAAACCATGAAAGCAAGAAGAACATGGAGCAAAGCATTCCCTGTGTTAAGGGACTATGGATGCCAACCCAGAATACTTTACCCAGCAAAAATGTCGACTATACTTGAAGGAGAGAGAAAAATCTTCCATGACATAAACAAGATGATGGAATACATGTCTGGAAAACCAACTCTTCATAAAATACTTGAAGCAATTCAAAGGGCAGAAGAGAGGAGCAACAATCCTCAAACACCTAGGAAAAGAAACTAACAAAAACATAACCATAGGAGCAAAATCAAAGGCTAGAAGTCCAAATGGATAATAAAGTGAAAGGAAGCAACATCCATCTTTCAATTGTAACCTTAAATATTAATGGGCTAAACTCCCCAATCAAAAGGCATAGACTGGGAGAATGGATTAGGAAACAAAACCCATCTATATGCTGTCTACAAGAAACCCATCTCAATTTCAAGGATAGGCACCAACTTAAGGTGAAGGGATGGAAGAAAGTATTCCAAGCAAATGGTACCAAAAAGAAAGCGGGTGTGGCTATTCTAATATCAGACAAAATAGACTTCAAAGCAAAAGAAATCAAAAGAGACAAAGAGGGCCATTACATCCTTATTAAAGGAACAATTGACGATGAAGATTTCACAATCATAAATATATATGCACCAAACATCAGTGCACCAAACTTTATAAAGACAATTCTTCAGGATCTCAAGGCACAGATTAACCCCAGCACACTAATACTAGGGGACTTCAATACCCCATTAAGTCCTCTAGACAGATCAACAGGACAAAGGATAAACAGAGAGACATCTGAACTAAATGACACAATACACCAAATGGACCTCACAGACATCTACCGAATATTTCACCCAAACACCAGAGAATACACTTTCTACTCAGCACCTCATGGAACATTCTCCAAAATAGACCATATACTGGGACACAGGGAAAAACTCAACAAATATAAAAAGGTTGAAATAATCTCATGCATTCTATCAGACCACAGTGCAATAAAACTCAATATCAACACCAGAATAAACCCTACAACCTACAGGAACACATGGAGACTAAACAACACTCTCCTGAATAATGAGTGGGTCAAGGAAGAAATAAAAAAAGAAATAAAAACATTCCTGGAACTGAATGACAATGATAAAACAACACAGCAAAATCTATGGGACACTCTTAAAGCAATCCTAAGAGGGAAGTTTATAGCTCTAAGTGCCCACATTAAAAAAACAGAAAGAGCACAAGTGAACGATCTAACACTGCAGCTAAAAATACTTGAGAGACAACAACAAATGAACCCTAAACGGAGCAGACAAGAAGAAATAACAAAAATCAGAGCAGAGATCAATGAAATAGAAACAAAGAAAACCATACAAAAAATCAATGAATCCAAAAGTTGGTTCTTTGAGAGAATAAACAAGATAGACAGACCTCTAGCCCAGTTAACCAAAAGAAAGAGGGAACAACTCCAAATCAATAGAATCTGTGATGAAAGGGGAAATATCACAACAGACAATGAAAAGATCCAGACAATCATACGGGACTACTTCAAAAACTTATATTCTACTAAGTTTGAAAACCTAGAAGAAATGGATGAATATCTGAAATCCTGGGAATCACCAAAGCTCAACCAAGAAGAGATCGACAGCCTAAACAGACCAATAGTACAGGAAGAAATCGAAGATGTAATAAGTAGCCTCCCAACCAAAAAATGCCCAGGCCCGGATGGATTCACGGCAGAATTCTATAAAATATTTCGTAAAGACTTACAACCATTACTACTTAAATTGTTTAGAAGGATACAAATGGAGGGACTTCTCCCAAATTCCTTCTATGAAGCCAGCATTACGCTACTACCAAAACCAGGGAAAGATACAACCAAAAAGGAGAACTATAGACCCATCTCCCTAATGAACACAGATGCCAAAATTCTAAACAGGATTCTGGCAAATCGCATACAGACTCACATCAAGAAAATCATCCACCATGACCAAGTTGGATTCATACCAGACATGCAGGGATGGTTCAACATACGAAAATCAATAAACATCATCAAACATATCAATGGACTGAAGGACAAAAACCACGCCATCATCTCAATTGATGCGGAGAAAGCCTTTGACAAAATCCAGCACCCTTTCATGTTTAAAGTCCTGGAGGGAATTGGTCTGGAGGGATCATTCCTCAATGTAATCAAAGCCATATACAGAAAACCCACAGCCAATATCATCCTAAATGGGGAAATGACAGAAGCATTCCCCTTAAAGGTAGGAACTCGGCAAGGCTGCCCCCTGTCACCACTCCTCTTCAATATAGTGCTAGAAACCCTAGCTAGGGCAATAAGGCAAGAAAAGGAAATTAAAGGAGTTCTAATTGGAAAAGAGGAAGTCAAGCTATCCCTTTTTGCTGATGATATGATTGTCTACCTAAGGGATGCTAAGAACTCCACCAGAAAACTCCTAGAAACGATTAAGAGCTTTGGTAAAGTGGCAGGATACAAAATAAACCTAGAAAAATCAGTAGCCTTTCTGTACACCAACAACAAGCAATTGAAGAAGGACTACAAGGAGACCTTCCCACTCACAATAGCCTCAAAAACAATAAAATACCTAGGAACAAACCTAACCAAAGACACCAAGGATCTCTACAACAAAAATTTTAAACCCCTGAAAAAGGAAATTGAGGAAGACATCAGAAGATGGACAAACCTCCCATGCTCATGGATTGGGAAAATAAATATAGTAAAAATGTCCATCCTACCCAAACTAGTGTACAGATTTAATGCGATCCCAATCAGAATCCCCAAGAGTTTCTTCACAGGCCTGGAAAAAAAAATCCTCAATTTCATTTGGAAAAACAAAAGACCCCGAATAGCCAAAGCAACCCTGAGTGAAAAGAGCAATACAGGGGGGATCGCTATACCAGACATCAAACTATACTATAGGGCTATAGTCATAAAGACAGCCTGGTACTGGCACAAAAACAGACCAGTTGACCAATGGAATAAAACTGAAGATCCAAACCTGAGCTCATACAATTTCAGCCACCTCATATTTGACAAGGGGGCCAAGAAGACACAATGGAAGAAAGACAGCATCTTCAGCAAGTGGTGCTGGCAAAACTGGATCACCACTTGTAGAAGAATGAAATTAAACCCCTACCTCTCACCTTGTACAAAGGTCAACTCCAGATGGACCAAAGACCTCAACGTGAAACCCCAAACTCTGGAGGTGATAGAAGAGAAGCTTGGCAGCAGACTACAAGACATAGGTGTAGGAAAAGACTTCCTAAATCAGACAGCAGCTGCACAAGAAATAAGATCGACAATTGACAAATGGGACCTCATTAAACTCAAAAGCTTCTGTACATCAAAGGAAGCAATAAAGGAAGTGAGGAGAAGACCCACAGAGTGGGAGGAAACCTTCACAGCAGATACATCTGACAAAGCATTAATTTCCAGAGTATACAAGCTACTCAAAAAACAAAGAAGAAAGAAAACAAATGAATCATTCAAAAGATGGAGCAAAGATCTGAATAGAGACTTCACAGAGGAGGAGTTAGAGATGGCCGAGAAACATCTTAAGAAGTGTTCAACATCTCTGATAATTAAGGAAATGCAAATTAAAACCACTCTGAGATATCACCTTACTCCAATAAGACTGGCTAGGATCAGGAACATGAATGATACCAAGTGCTGGAGAGGTTGTGGGGAAAGGGGAACACTCATCCATTGCTGGTGGGAATGTAAACTTGTACAGCCACTATGGAAAGCAGTGTGGAGAACCCTTAGAAGACTCAAAATGAGCCTTCCATTTGACCCAGTCATACCACTCCTGGGTATATACCCACAAGACACAACTTACTGCAAAGATACATGCACAGCTATGTTTATTGCAGCTCTGTTCACAATAGCAAAAAGCTGGAACCAGCCCAGGTGCCCTTCAACTGACGAGTGGATAGAGAAAATGTGGTACATGTATACAATGGAATACTATGCAGCAGTAAAGAGGGACAACATCATGAAATTTGCAGGTAAATGGATGGAGCTGGAAGACATTATGTTAAGTGAAGTAACACAGTCCCAGAAAAACAAACGACAAATGGTGTCCCTCATATGTGGATGCTAGTACCAACAACCCAGATATAAATATTTCTCATGGAGAGGGAGGCATAGTAAAAGAACAACAGAAAGACTGCATCAGAAAATGGACTGAAATGGTGAATTGGAAAGGGGGGATGGGTGGGAGAGGGACACGGGTGTATATTCGATTAAGGCATATTTAATTGACGTGAGCTCAGCAAGTACCCAGTTTCGCCTAGACACTGTCTACAGGACACATGGTGTTTTAGGACTTAGTAAAAGTAAAAGTAAACATGTGTATATTAAACAACATTGGTTTACAGAATCTGATAAAAATGGTAATGCATCTGAATTAAATGGAGATATAATTCGCTGTTGCCCACATTTGCTTTACATAAAATCTGTAGAGCAAGAACTTTGGGATTGACACATACAAATGTTCTCTATAATTTCTCTGTTGTACAGTATCACCTTGTAGCATTCTCTTTAAGATGATTTAACGTAAAAATTAAGTTTGCTTCCCAAGTTAATCATATATAGTCACCCAAAACAACATGGGTGAATTTGATGAAATCTGTGCCTTGACTCCACCCTATAGTCATGTATAATACAACTGTCTTCTGGAGACTCATACGCTAAAAAAAAGGGGGGGGGATACAGAAAGACATGAAACCTTTTCATCAAACCCTTGCAATTCAAATCTTAAAACTAACTATGGGAAAAGATTTGTTTGTTCCAACAGGACAAAACGTCACCAACTTAACGGCTGAGAAAGAAAAGATACAGGTTTGCATTGAGTAGGATGTACCAAAAAGTGGCAACGGAAAGGCTGACCCGTCTGAACATTCAAAGGAAGAAAAGCCTCAGATTGCCATAAACATCGAACCCCTCTGTGGATCCTACATGTAACAACTAGTTATAATGAGTCCTAATGAAACTTACCTTCTAGGTGCCACAAAGGTTCTGATATGAGAGACTTCCTTGCCTTCCCACCCATAGAACAAGGAGAAATATGACAATGATGAGGTCGCTCCCCAACTGTAAATTGGAGACAACTATTGTAGAGGTAATCTCTTATAAAACCGGTAAAACTGCTTTCTTTAATTGACTACTAGACATGGGAACTGTGGAAGGGATTACTCTCTGTTCAGAACCAAATATAATACTAAAGTCCTAGGGCTATGCACTCAGGCAAAATATATTAATACAGGAGCTCTGACATCAGCAATGGATTGTTCTACCAGGTGGATGTTGGCCAGGGGATCCAAGGCCCCACAAAAGGTAAGGGCTCCTTGCCTCTAAGTTGGGATACCTACAGGAGGAGAGGCAATAAGACCCTGCTGCCGAAGACCTGACGTTAACATGGGAGGGATGTATTGAGACCACACATGCAAGTGTACAGATGGCCTCTGGAATGCCAGAGAGTGTTACCAAAGGCCACTAAACCAATAAAGCAAATATGGGTCTCCCTGAGTCAAGCAAGACTCCACCGTCAGCACCAGCTACACCTCACCTGCCTGGAAATACTGTGCAGCAGAGGCAGCCATGTGCCTGTATATCCCAAATCTAATTGGCTATTGGCTCTCCCCTTGGAGAAATAACCCATGGCTGATGCCACAAGCTTACATCCTCTACAGGTTAGGAGATGTTATAAGCCACAGTAAGACCCTGTCATATTTAACAGGGGGGAAAATTGTAATTCATGGATTAACATATCCAAACATGTGTCTATGCTAAAGTAACCTACCATAACTATTAGTGCTGCTTAAATACCTATATATCTAATTGCTTGTTCTTCATTAGTAGGATCGAAAGGTTATTCCTGGACAAACTGTCAGCCCATGAAAGGAAACAGCCAGAATTGACCAGAGTCCAAGTCAACAGCTCCAGAGAGAGTGGACTGTTTTACCTCTCATCCACCTGTGCCCCTTTTCTAAGCCTAGGGAACAACCTGCGGAAGAGGGGGCGTGGTAGAATGTAAGGGCTGCGATTGGGGTGAATGGTGAAACTACAGCAATGTAGTCTGGACACTCATTTGATCAACTTGATTGAACAAACAACCTGTCACGCCCCACTGGATGGTGGGGCTGTGGGGGTTTGGGCACAACAGCCTGCAGATTGGTTTTGCACGAAGGATGCTTGTACTCATGGATTATCACTTACAGCTAAAAAATGAAAAAACAAAAAAAACTGAGAGAAAGATGCAGGACAGTTATGGCAGAATGCATGATCTGGGATGGGGTGGGGGTGGGGGGGAAGGGAAAGGGAAATGTGCCTGAACTGAATTGGAAAATAATGTATGAAATGCACAAAGCATCAATAAAAATAAAATAAATAAATAAAAAACTACATTAAACCTGATATAATTCCATGTCTGGGGATCCAGACCAAATTTAGCATCATACTCCATGTTTAAGTTTATATATGTATTAACTTTTCTGTAGTAATTGCATTTGATTTGTCTTCTAATCATTCTAAGACTGAGATACATTCTTGAATTAATTTCTGGTGACTAAAAGTGATTAATATTAGGAGTTTATTTTGATTTATATTCCAGACAAGAACTCATATTGGCTGATGAACCATCTCTGTAGCCCACATAAGCAGGCAACTGAGAGATCACATCTCCACCTCCACACAGAATCCAGAGAGAAGGAACTGGACCGTGAATGAGGCTACAAACCCCCAACCCATTTCCCCAGTGTGATATAGAAAGGTTGCACTTTCTCATAACCACCCATCCAACTGAGGACCAAGTTTTACAAATACATGAGCCAATGAGGTATGTTTCTCAAACTGTGACAGTCCACCCCCAATCCCCCACAGATTCATAACAATTTCATGATTAAAATATGTTTAGTTCAACTTCCAAAGTCCCCCCAAGCACTAAAAATCACACACTGTTTGAAAGTCCAAAGTTCAATCTCTTCTGAAACTCATGACAAATTCTTAATTCTGAGACCAAACAAAATAAAAAAGCATAATATATACATCCAACATGTAATAGCACAGAATTCATATTCCTATTACAAAGGGCATACTAAGGAAACACTGAACCAAAGTAAAGCTCAACCTATCAGAACAAATCCCAAATTCTGTAAGTCCAGGACAGGTGTAAGGGACATTAGTTTGAAGACATTTAGATACCCGCCCCCAGCATTGCTTTCTGAAACAGAAATCTCTCTGTTCGACTGGTTTAACTCTCTAGATTCAGCTATACTTGTCAGATAACTCATATTTCTGGCATTTCCACCTCTGTGCTATTTCTTTTTCTTTCTTTTTTTTTTTTTTTTTTTTTTTTTTTNGCAAGTTTTCTGCATCTTTCTCTGCTTTTTTGTTTTGTTTTGTTTTCATTTTTTAACAATAAGTGATAATTTGTGAGTGCAAGCATCCTTCATGTAAAACCAATTTGCAAGCAGTTGTGCCCAAACCCACACAGCTCATGGGCCCACCATCCAGCAGGGGGGGCTTGTGTGTTCAATCAAGTTGATCAAATGAGTGTCCAGTCTATATCTACCTAAACTCAGGTTTCGCCTTGAAAGCTTAATGAGCTTCTCTAGATATGGATCTGTGTTCACCTTATTGGTTTACTGATACTTTGGATTTTTGTTTATTTATTTGTTTGTTTTTAAATGCTGTTTTGGGGTTTTTTTGACTTTTTATTATTCTTTATGTGTATGAATGTACTGTCTGCATGTAGGTTTGTGCACCCGTGTGGTGCCATGCCACGGAGGTCAGAAGAGGGCGTCGGATTCCCCTGGAACTGGAGTTAAAGATGGTTCTCGACCACCATCTGGGTGCTGAGGATCGAACCCGGGTCCTCTGTAAGAAGTCTGCTCTCTTAACCGCTAGGCCATCTCTCCAACCCCCTAAGGATACTTTGTTATGTATAGACATCAATTTTATTATATGTAGTAGGGATTCAATCATTATTTCTTCTAGGTGTTTAATTACCTCTAGAAACAGTACAAATACCTAGGCATGACATGTTTAAGTACTTGATTGGATGAGGCACATTCTTCATTCAAACCACCACATTCCACTTCATGGTTCACGGTCATCTTCTGATAAAAAATGTAGTTAATATGATTTCAAACTTTTCTGTTTGATTTCCCTCATTTGTGGATGTTAGTTCCAAATCCCCCAATTGAAATGCAAGCTGAGCAATGTTTATTGTTATATTTCCTTTTATTTGAAAGCAACTGTAATATTATAAGTTGAATCTCTTAATGAGCCCTAGAATTAACTTACCATGTACTTTCAGACAAGATAATTAATGCATATGGGCAGAAGGTATATATTCATATTTTAGAGTAATATAAAATTAACAGAAAAAATGTGAACTCTTAAACATATATTGGTGTTAACATACAGTTTATTCCTGGAGGACATAATTCTGGTACATATATGACATTTATATAAGCATATTTTAGAGCAATACAATTGGGAGGGAACCACAGCAACATAAGGACTGGGTCAGAAAACGGACTGATACAGTTAAATTCTGCCCAAAACAATAAATCTTTGCAGAGGAAAACTTTTAAAAAAATGAGAGAAAGATATAGGACATGTATGACAAAATGCAGGATCTGGGGTGGGTTGGGTGGGAAGGGAAAGGATAATATGTCTAAATTGAACTGAAAAAATGATGTATGAAATATACAAATTGCCAATAAAAGTATTATACTAAAAAAAAAAAAACTTCAAATTTCTCTATACTCCAACAGTCTTCACACTATTCAAACCTCCAAAGTCTCTTCTGAAACTCAGGGCATTCTCTTACCTATAAGCTCCTGTAACATCAAAAGGCAAAGAATAATCTTCCAATATAAAATGGAACAAAATATACATTCTGATTCCAAAGGGAGGAATGGATGTACAGTGAGAAAATAATGGTTCAAACTGAGACATAACTCAGAAGGGCACATAGCAAATCCTGTATCCTAACACTGTAGAAAAGTAACCCCAGCTTCAGGAAAAACTGAGGCAAGAATATCATAATTTTAAGACCTTCCTTAGTTCAAGACCTGCCTGGGCAAAAACTGTCTCAAAAATAAAAGTCCAAATAGGGATAGGGAAGAGAGAATGTGGTTGTTCAGACTTGCAGTCCCTGTACTTGAGTAACAGAGTGGAGGAATTGTGGCAAGTTCAAGGTTAATCTTGTCTACATAATGGGTTTCATACCAACCTGTGTTACACTGCAAAACAACTGAAGAAATAAATAAAATATAAATAATCCACAAAAAAACTACAGAGAAAGCTGCTTACATAATTCAGCAGTAGACTGTTTAAGTAGCATGGGCAGATCAGAGAGCAAAAGATCTGCCTCCAGGACGGATCAGAGAGTAAAGGACAGGCTCTAGGGTGGTTGGGAGAGTAAAGGACCTACCTCCAGGATGTCTGGGGAGTAAAGGACCTGCCTCAATGATGGCTGGAGAGTAAAGGACCTGCCTCCTGGATGGCTGGAGAATAAAGGTCTCACCTCCAGGATGGATCAGTGAGTAATGGACTTGCCTCCAGGAGGCATCAGAGAGAAAGAGAGAGAAAAAAATACAGAATCAATAGAATGAATTTCTATCTATCTATCTATCTATCTATCTATCTGTCTGACTATATATCTATATCTATATCTATCTATCAACCTATCTGTCTCTCTCTCTATATATATATATACATATAATA
>VZQC01008131.1:154606-216279 GCA_009823505.1 Rhizomys pruinosus
TACACATACAGAGAGAGAGAGAGAGAGAGAGAGAGAGAGAGAGAGAGAGAGAGATCTATATCCTGGGTGATCTCCGAAGTGATCTTCCTGTGGGAGACCTCTGTGGGACTGATAGATTTTGGTGGGGATTTCTTATTTGCTTTTCCCATGTTGTTGATTTTTCTTTGTGCTTTTGGCATGTGGATTTGATTATTTTCTTTGTGATCTGACATGAAATTCAAGTGTTTCTTCTTGTGAAAAAAGTTAAAATCAAAAATTAAATCTAATAAAAAGAAACAGAAAATAACAAACATTTTTGAGATAGAGAGAAAATTGGAAATATCTTTCACTGTGGGTAGAAAATCAAATTCATATAATCAGTGATTAATCAAAAAAGTATATGTCAAAATACCATTGACCTAGCAATTCCACTCTGTGTATACACCCAAAGACTAGGGTATTAGTTCACCCTTGTTAACTGCAGCACCGTTCACAATAGTCAAAATAAAAAATAGTCCAGACCGCCTAAGACACATGCACTCTAAAGAAAAATGGGATATACCTAAACAATGGGATGTTATTTGGACTTGAATGTCTCTAAATACTGACCAAAGTGGTTTGTATACATGCTGAGGCAATTATGCTAATTGAAATAATGCAGTGAAGTGTAGTCAGATGATAAAAACACAGAGCCACTCTTGCACATATGCCACTAATTCTTGCTCCAAGATCTGAGCATATTTTATGACGTCTCCCTTGCATATGCATACCCCACATTATCCCTTGCATAGAACCCGCTTCTATAGGAAAGCAGCACCTATTATAATAGATAGGAAGTATCATTAGTATCTGAGACAACTGGATAGAGCACTCTCAGACTAGCCAGACTGGTTGGAAGAAGCAGAGAAGAACTGAATTGCCTGGCTGAGGCTTACACCAACTGAATTTTCTGGTAAGAAGAGACATTCTCCAAGTGTTTGTACTGTGTACAAGGTGTTTACTGAATTCCATGATTTCCACCTTTTATAAACCATCACCAATGGTTGTGTTGGCTTGAGATACTCTGTCTTCAAGTTATTTCTTTTCCTGTAAGTAACTCCTCAGCCATACTCCTGTAAGTAACTACAGTAATCCCACTATTTCACCAACTTGGACTTTGGTGGTGCCCTTAATTTGGTCTGTTAGTTCTCTATCTGGAATGTGAGTAGATAGTTGTTCACATTGCCCCAGGAATAGTGTCACAGAGCAGTCCTCAATCCAGAGTGCGGATCATTGAATAACAATACAGTCTGCTGACCCACACTGCTCCATTACCACATTCAGATCCTGGAGTCTCTGGACAAGTGAAATATTCATAGATAAAGAAGGAACTTTGTGTACACGGTCAGGATAGTGACTAGCATCCCAGTTGAACTTAAGAAAATGTGAATTCCTAAACATAAAAAAGACTGAGAGAAAGATGCAGGACAGTTGTGGCAGAATGCATGATCTGGGTTGGGCTGGGGGGGGGGAAGGGAAAGGGGAATATGTCTAAATTGAACTGAAAAAATGATGTCTGAAATACACAAAACATCAATAAAAGCATTATATTAAAAAAGAAAATAGCTTTTGCTGACACTTTGAGTTCTGAGCCTCTAAATTCATCCTTCCCATGCATTCATGGTTACAATAAGTCCATCTATCCTTCTCTCTGTCACCCATGTGGGAGCCCCTGAGTCCTTGAACCCCTAGTACTTCCTCTCCCTTCCCATTCTCTCTCTCTCTCTCTCTCTCTCTCTCTCTCTCTCTCTCTCTCTTGCATTTCACATGTGAACTCCAAACTGAGAACATGGTTAATATATGAAGAATAAATATAAGGTAAAAATGCTATCCAGACTTAAGAACAGAAGTCCTGGCAGATTCAGCGGGAACAGGAATGGGATAAGCAGGAAGATAAGGATGTACTTATATTGGTTCTGGAACAGTTCTCCTTTTGGACAGAACTGAAGGTTGAAGCTGCCATCAGCTTACATATCCTGGGAAAGGTCAGCAGCCCCTAAAATATTCCTGCTCTCACTTTACCCTTACAAGAACATGAGAACACATTTCCAAATATTCTAAATTTCCAAGTCATTGTGAAATAAACACCATGCTCAATGGCAACTCAGCAGCCCAGGAAGTAGAGGCTGTGAACAGACCTTAATTGCATTCTGAGGCTGCTTTCCACTCTCCCTGAGCCATGAAAAACTAGATGATACAAGATACTGGGTCCTATGTTTGTACATTACCATGCACATAATTATCTTCTTGGGACATCAGAGAAGTTTTTTTTTTTTTTTGTGGTTGATAATGATTAACACAGGAACCACACCTGATCACCATGAGGAAGAATAAGGGACTGTGGATAGCTCAGCTCTATATGTGTATCATACCCCTTTCCCCCAAGGTTCAGGGATCATCATGGGGTAGGGGTGGAAATATAGAGATTAAGTACCATATGCGATGACATGTGCAGTGTAATATTATATGCTAGACATGACAATGGCCTTGTATTCATAGACTCACTGTGGCTGGGACCATATGTACAAGACTTGCAAAAGTTTAAGCCAGCAGAAATAATAGTATGGGGAGGGGAGTGACTTGAGAAGTTCACCCCTAGCAGAGAAGCTACTGCCAATAGATAGATGGTTGGTGGGGTATAGTAAGTTTTCTTCAGAGATATGACCCATGATAAGCTACTCATGCTCCAGTAGATAATCCTACTCTCATGAACATAAAGGCAGATCTAAATGAACCCAATGATATTAAAAAAGAAAGAGAAAGCACAGTGAATTGAGATAAGGGAATTTTAGGTGAAAATGTGGAAGAGAGGAAAATCATGTATTGATTAAAATACATGATATTATTACTCCATTGTGTAGATAATAATATCTAGAAATGGGCTTTATGTGCTAGATTTCAATATCCTTGAGCCTGGGCAAGTACACAGTCTTTTTAAAAAAGAAACATGGTTTATTTGCACAAAACTGATCAGATTTGAGAGATCGTTAATGCCCTTGAAGTGGTTTTTGTGGGTTTGAAACAAATGGTGAGAATTTGAATTGTTCCCTTATTATAGTATTGAAATTAAGTCTACTTAATCTATCAAATCATGTTCATGCCCTGACTTTATGTACTCGTATCTATCAACAAACACTGTGAAAAAATAAATATTAAAAAGTACATGATATTAATGTACACCTCAAACAAACATTTTAAAGTAGATAATATTTTAACACTATTTCAGGGAATCAGCTAGAGAAACTGGACTGACAATAGGCTTGTGTAAACAGCAATGATGGAAATCACGGCCAGGCAAAAGTGAAAACAGTAAGGCATACTTATTAAATGAGTATTCAAATTCTTATTGTGTGTATGATCTCCCCAAAGGACTCAGGTTAATCTCTTCGGTTTTCAGAAAATGCATGAGATATCTGTGTCCATTGGAAATTCAGTTCTGTCTTCTTCGAATTTCTGTTAAATGGAATCCATCCACTATTCATGACAGAAGACTTCACATGGATAGAACAGAAATATTCCCAGGGAAAGAGGTGTAGAAGGTCAGATATCTGTCCAATTTCATCCACACTTACAAATGCAGAGCCTGTGTATTTTTCTGCCTCAAAAATCACCTTACAAAATGTACAAACAAGACTGAAACCAATCGCATGCCACAGTACCTGAAAATATTATTTGTCGGGAAGCCAAGCCAAAATAGGATGCAGGTCTTAGGAACTTTCATCCTACAAAACTGTGTAGGTTATGTATTTATATTGCCTTTACCATGGTAGGGAATAATTGCATAATTACTAGTGTTTGGCAAAGGTAAGTGAAATAAAGTAACTAGTTTACAGAATTGTCTCATTTTTATGTAGCTTATCATGTGAAATAAGAATAAAGTTATAAATAGCTGCTGCCTCTGCAAAGCTTGTATATATAATATATACAATTTAAGTATTAATGGGGTACTTTATGCATATATAGTGAGTACTTTGTGAGTAATATAAATGTTAGTCCAGAGACACAACACGCATGTATATTTATTATGGAGTATGTGTTTGTGTTGAAAACCTATGAACTGTCAATAGAAGCACTATCCAGTAGATATAGTTCATTAAGATATTCAGTGGCAGTGTCCATAATAAACTGCCATCCTTCCTAGTAAAAGTGGAAGCCTTCTAAAATCTGTCTCTGTATACCATGCCCGATCACTACACTATAAGCTGTGGAGCATAAACAAAGGAAAGAGGCCTGTTTAGAAGGAATATATTTAGCTCTTCTTCAGAAACATATGGAAACATTTATCAATAAAATAATGTCATGTTGAAGTTTACATTCCAGCAATCCAGGGAGGGACAACACTGTGTGGAGACTCAGCCATAAAAACTAGGTAATTGGTATGTACGTTTCACACTGTGATTTTCTTTGTGTCTGTATTACTAACATTTTTATATCATTCAAATATTTAACGATTGTGGAGCTGGAGAGATGGCTCACTGGTTGAGAGTACCTGCTACTCTTTTAGAAGACCCAGTTCAGTCCCTAACACCCATGGAAGCTAACAACCATGAAGTTGCAAGGGATCTTATATCTGCTACTGGCCACTATGTACTGCACACATGTGGTGCACTTATGTGCATATAGCAAAAAACACTCATATACCTAAATTAAATATAAAGAAAATTTTGAAGTATGAAGATTATATTAGTTTCCTTTCTGTTGGTGTGATAAAATACTCATGACCTAAAATAATTTATGGAAGAAATAGTTTATTGGGAGTTAAGATTTCAGATGAGGGGCTGGAGAGATGGCCTAGCGGTTAAGATCGCTGACTGCTGGGCTGGAGAGATAGCCTAGCGGTTAAGAGCGCCGCTCTTACAGAGGACCCGGGTTCGATCCCCAGCACCCACATGGCGGCTGAGAACCGTCTGAAACTCCAATTCCAGGAGAACTCCAGTTCCAGGGGAATCCGAGACCCTCTTCTGAACTCCGCGGCGTTGCATGACACGGGTGCACAGACTTGCATGCAGACAGTACATTCATACACATACAGAAATAAATAAAATTAATAAAAAAAAAATTAAAAAAAAAAAGATTTCAGATGAATAAAATCATCATGACAGAAAGGAATGACAGCCCACAGACATGGTAGCTGGGCAGGAAGCAGAAAATGACATCTTTAATTGCAAATATAAGTAGAGATAGCAAACTGCAAGTAAGGAAAGATTATATGTATGCAAAATCCAGCCACAGTAATGTGTTTCATCTGGCTTGTCATACCTACTTAATGTTCTATGACCCTCCTAAAACAGTTCCAGAACTGAGAACAAAACTTTCAAATACCAAAGTATATATGGAATAGTTCTCATTCAGCCTACCACAGTCCAGTCCCTTGCCCCAACAGTCTAATGTCCATATAACAATGCAAAATACATTTACTCCAACTTTAAGAGTTCTCATAATCTTTAGGATTATTTACACTATTCACAAGTTCGACTCCCAAAATCTCTTTTGCAAATAAAGGTATTTTTTTAACTGTCATCCCTTTATGATAAATTCAAATTTGTTCCTTCCAACAGAATGTCAGAGGATAAACATCCCCATTTCACAGGGAGGAATAAGGTGTTAGTGGGGGAAGTAATGGGTTATATAAAGACTAAAAACTTACAAGTCAAATATCTAATCTTTTAACACCATATTTAATGTCTGGGACATGTATTCAAGCGAGTTAGATGGTACTACATCTCCAGCTTTGGTGCATGAAACATATATATCTCTCTCTTGTGCTGGTTGCACACCCTATTAGCAGCTCTTTGACAGATGAATCATGGCAACTCCAAAAATCTTGAGTTATCCACTGCAACTATGGCTTCATCATCACAAATTTAAGTAGTGACATCGTATAGCCACTTTTCAAGGACTCTGGCTCTGTTGCATGTTCCCTGGATTTAGTAGTTCTCTGAAACTGGATGAAAAAAATCAATGAACTGCTGAGAATCATATATGCCATACCTCGACTTGTTTACTACATGCAAAACACTGCTAAGTTTAACTGGCACCATGGGATGGACCATGGCCTCATTGGATCACATCGTGGTAGCTTTTCTATGCTGTTTCTGTTTAGGAAGCAGGGAATCCTTACAGTTTTCATTTTCACAAATTGGAAGCTTAGCTGGGTGAAGTCTTGTTCTGAGAGCATGTTTCCTATTATTCTAGGGCAGAGCAAGAGGACTCTCCTTAATGGTGATAATCTTTTATACAATTACAGTCTATATTTTATCACATTCCTTAGGGGAAAGTATTAAAATCCCTAGTATTCTTTTCCTCTCCAAGGTGCACATTATGTATTTCTTTCTGACCTAATTGCATCTTTTCAATATAGACCTTCACAAGAGTAATCAGTATTAATAATATTTCCACAGATTCAATGTTATGCTGTGTTAAATTTTATCCTAATGAAGAACTTAGGCCATTACATTTTAATTTAGCCTCAGGAAATTTTTTAGTACAGTGACAAAAGGCAGCCAGATTCTTTGCCACAATATTCCACGAATATTTTCTGGACCAGTTGCTAATAAATTCTTTTTTATTTTATTTTTTTTCAATTTAAAAAGTGTATTTTATTTATTCTTTGAGATATTCATAAAATATACAATCATAATCAGACCTTCTTCCCTCTTTACACACTGACTTTATCACCTTCTCCCTTCCTTCATGTCCTCTATTAATTTTTAAAGGCCTAGTAAGTCTAATTTCAGTCCACACAAATGTTCTTGTGTGTGAGGCCATTCCCTGGATGCTGGTAAACCTACCAGACATCACAACCTTAAAGAAAACTGTCTCTCTATTTTACTCCATTTGTTTTGCTTTGCTTTGTTTTGTTTCTTTTCCCAGAATCCCTCTGGTAACAATGCAGACCCATTGAAGTTTAAAAAGTAAAGATATGCAATACAAGTTGGAGAGAACAACAACAACAAAAGAACTGCAAACAAAAGACTGAAACAGTGACATTCTCCCCAAAACAATAAGCTTCTACTTTGAAAAAAAAAAGAAAAAAAATCTGGAAAGACTCAGAAAAAGATGCAAGACATGTATGGCAGAGTGCAGGAAACAGGGAAACAGGAACTCAGGTGGGGTGGGGGGCCTTCAAAAAGGAGGCCCATTTGCTGAGACTTCAGAGAGGAGCTTTTATTAGCCACTGGTCCAGAACTTTTTTATTATAATAATTTCTGGACCAGTGGCTAATAAAAGCTCCGCTCTGAAGTCTCAGCAAATGGGCCTCCTTTTTGAAGTTTCAGGAACTGGGCTTCCACCATTCACATTATTCTGAGCACTACTGTATTCAAGACTTCTACTTAGAATGATTCATTTAGTGCTGCTTTCAACTATACCTAGTAAAAACTTCCAAATTCCATTGCATTCATCAGGGGTTTTACAGCAAAAGCCCCACTTATCAGTACCAAGACTATATCAGTTACTTTTCTGTTATTCTGATAAAGTAGTATGTCAAAAAGAAATGATGAAAGAAAACTTACTTGGCTTACAGTTTCATAGGGAGATTTCATAAGAGTGAAGCATATATGGCATCAGGCAGCTGAAGGAGGAGGCTGAGAGGTAATATTTCTAAGAGTACATAGTATGTAGAGTATCAAAACTAAACATGAGGTTAGGCTATAACTCATCAAAGTCTACCTACACCCCCCATTATGTCTTTTCTCTAACAAATTTTTACCACCTAAACATCCCATACTTCCTCATCCAGAGGTCTCCTGCTATGGTTTGGGAAAATTGAATGGCACCTTCAGGACAAGACCCCACCAACCTAAGATTCTAGATTTAGAAGCATGAAAGTTGGAAGGTGGATTGCTTCTCTAAAAAATGCTGTATCTTTTTCTTTCTCAGCCATTAAGTTGGTGACATTTTGACCTTTGGGAACCTATAAATCTTTTCCCAGAGGGTCGGCGGGTTTGGGCTGCTGCTAGGGGGTCGCATCTCTGGGCCTGGCTCCAAAGGGGAAGGGCGGTCGCACCCAGAAGGCCTCTGCTGTGACAAAACACTCTGACCGGCACCAACTTGGGGAGGAAAGGGTTTATTCAGCTTACATCTCCTGGGTCACAGTTCATCATTCAGGGATCCCAAGACAGGAACTCAGGGCAGGAACCTGGAGGCAGGAGCTGAAGCACAAGCCATGGAGGAATGCTGTTCACTGGCTTGCTCCCCTGGCCCATGCCCAGCCCACCTTCTTATATGGTACACAACTACCTGCCCAGGGTGTCACTACTCATTGTGGGCTGGGCCCTCCCACATTGCCTGACAATCAAGACATTACTTCACAGACGTGGCCACAGGCCAATCCAATGGAGCCAATTTCCCAATTGAGGCTCCCTCAACCCAGGTGTGTCAAGTTGACACTAAAGCTATCCAGCACAGTGACCATACCCAGTGAACACAGATTTGGTTATATTAAATTCCATGTTATAATAAGTTAGTAATTTTCATGAACTTTTTATAGTAACAGAACAAAAATATGAAAACTCAAAATACTTTTTCAAGTAAATTGGTTAGTACATCAGGTAAGTACATATTACAGTAATCTGATAGTGAGCTAATCTCTCCTACAGGCCTCAGATAGTATCTCATGATATTATTAACTTTCTGTCAGGTTGAATTTAGTGGTCTCCTTACATACGCCAAAAGATTTACTAGACAACCAGAAGGATGTTAGGTCACATAGAGATGGGCAATAAGAGGCTATTTAGAGGGCTAAAAGTAGTCCAAGATCATCTGTAATTATTTTATGAACATGTAGCTTTCCAGATTCTCCATAATTGTTGAAGATTAATTAGTCACTCAGCCTCATAATATGTAGTTTCTTGCCAGAAGTTAGTACACAGCCGTATCTCAACTAAAAGGAAAATTATTTTCTTTAAGAAGACCATTCTTTACATGAATCCTGTCCCAGAATATACTTCAAGTCTCCAAATTAAATGCATTGTTCATTCATCTCCCTCATGGTATCTCTCCCCAATTACATAATATTGAAAAACACTTCCTCATTCGCAACATAACTGATGTTCTCAACATTATTCTCCTTCCTCTTCACTCTTTCCATATTACTTTGACCCTTGCAGTTCACCTATATAATCAACTTCTCAATATCATGTGCACTCATTTATTTCCTAGTATTCTAATTTGAACCAGGATATTTGCTTATTTCACTAGTATATCGTAAGCATTTGTGGTATTGAATATATGTTTGAATGACTGAACAGATGCTTGTATGCTATGGTTGCACATAGTTTGAGTAACCCAAACTCATTCATAAGTTGTGATCTAATCCTAATTTTAAGGTATTCTGACTTTTAAAAAAAAGTTATCTGACTTTGAAAATTGTACAATTACCAAATACGAAGTTTAAGTATGCCCTTTGAGAATTGATTACAGTTAGACAAGAGTATTAAAATAGAAGCACTGTGTTTAAATCCTCATAATTTTACAAGAGATACTGGAAGACACATATGTGCATGGCTTTCCTCATCTCTTTTCTTGTTAAGCTCTGAATTATCTCGAGTCTACCAGAAAAAACACAATCCCTTAATATAGCTCCTCAGTCTATTATCAGCATAAATATGAACCAGATATTTCCATTTTAAAAAACATAAACTTATAAAGTGAGTGATGCCATCTTATTGGCAATAGGAAATAGAATAAACAATTTATTAAAATGTAAGCAGTATTGGTCATAACCTAAATATTTCCTTTTAAGAATAATTTATTACTTTTATTTTATATGTATGAGTATATTGCCTGCATGTGTTAATACATCTGTGTTGTGCATAGGCCACGGAGTCTGAAGAGGGTTCTGGATTCCCCTGGAACTGGAATTCCAGATAGATGATAGCAGCCATGTAGGTGCTGGGAATAGAACCTGGATCCTCTGCAAGAGCAGCTAGTGCTCTCAACTGCTGAGACATCTCTCCACCTCCGAATAATCTGAATATTTATAATTGAAAAGTTTCTCTGTGAAGATAAAACAATTGCATGATTTCATTTTAAAATAATATTTCATTATTTTTATTTTATATGTATGAGTGGATTGCCTACATGTGTGTAAGTGTACACATTTCATGCAATATACATGGAGGGTATTGAGTCCCTAGGAACTGTAGTTATATATGATTGTTAACAGCCATGTGGGTGCTGGGAATCAAGCCCAGGATATGCAAGAGCTGTCAGTTTTCTTATCCACTGAATCCTCTCTAGGCCCACATGATCCTTTTTATATTGGTTACTTTCCTCATTAATATGAAAAAGTTCCTCCCCCCACACAAAAAAGTTATGGAACAAAAGGGATTTTGAACTCACGGTTTTGAAGATATAATCCATTATGTTGGAGGCAGCTTGGCCAGGTAGCCACTTTTGGTGTGGCAGCAGGAGCATACTGCCTACATTAAAGGGGAAGACCTCCTCCTCAGTTAACCCTCTCTATAAATGTCCTCAGATACATGACAAAAGACGATAAGAAGTCCAGTAAACCTGACAATAAAAATTAACCATATCAAATTTCTCTTGCACTGTATCCTCACATCGAAGTGATACCATATCTAGTAGCTTTTTCTAAGCATCTTTTAGGCAACAAGACTACCTTTATGGTACAAATAGCACCCCACCTTGTATAAGATGCATATTTTTTATTCATTAAACATTTGAAAGACGAATGGTTGATATTCATAGATAAAAAGGAGTGCTCATCTGATTCTGATATATAATGGCTGATATTCGTAAGTAAAAACGGAGGTGTTCATCTGACTCTGATATAAAATATAACAAATTTATCATGGCAGATTTAGCCTCCAGGAAAGACATTCTGTATTGTTTCACATGGGACTTCACATATTATACAATACCAATGAATATATTTTACTTTTTTTTTAAATTTTATTTCTGTATGTGTATGAATGTACTGTCTGCATGCAGGTCTGTGCACCCGTGTCGTGCAGTGCGGCGGAGGTCAGAAGAGGGCGCCGGACTCCCCTGGAACTGGAGTTCTCCTGGAATTGCAGCCCCGGATGGCTCTCGGCCGCCATGTGGGTGCTGGGGATCGAACCCGGGTCCTCTGTAAGAGTGGTCGGCACTCTCAACCGCTAGGCCATCTCTCCAGCCCGAATATATTTTACCTACCTATAAACATCTGGTACATCTTCATCAAGTGTTCCTATTTCAGAACAATTTATCCCTACAACACTTGAAATTCATTTTTCTCAACCAATATTTGTGTTTCAGGCCATATTAGCTATGAGGTCTCTGTGAAGAGTTTGTCTACCTACTTCTATCTTTCTTTGTGACCCAATTTTACTTGAGTTATAATTTACTTCCCAAAACACTGCTTTTTGATACTTTTGGTTCAATTTGTTCTCCACAAGGAAGAGAGGTAAAAGAAAAGATGCCTCCTGGTTGTAAATATAGTTTTACAAACCATAAAGCACGTAGTTTCCAGTATTGTCTTTTGCATGTCAGCGAGATTAGATTTAGAATCTACGTATGGGAATGACCTTGAAACTTTGGTCACAATCCTGTTTTCTTGAACACAATTTCATGTGTACTTGCTAAATACTTTCTATTTTTCTGAAAAGAGAAATCTTTAGCTAGATAGATAGATAGAGGATAGATAGATAGATAGATAGATAGATAGATAGATAGATAGATAAATAGATAAATTCCTTTGTCTTTCCAATACTCAGTAGTTACAGAAAAATTCTCCATGTAACATTCAAATACCAGTTGTATAAATTGAGATTTCCAAGTCTTTCCTTATAAGAGGAAACAACTATTGTTGAAGCATATATTAAATTCCTGGAAAGATAATTATATATAAACATAAAGGATTATCAAATCAGAAATTAAATGTTAAATGGCACATAATGCACCCTGCTAACAACAACAATTTAGAATATATCTAACTTTCATGATCATACCCTCCTAGGAAACTTTTGCCCCTCTTTCTAAGTAATAAAACAACTCAGTTCTGTTGAGGGTTGCGAGAATGTGAATACACATGGAATCAAGCAGGAGTCTTCTTCTAAAGGTAATTCTTAAGTCCATATCACCAGATAGCACTGTGACATGACTTGGGAATATGCTTTTGTTGCTATAATGATGGGAGTTTCACTCTACCTGTTGTGTGTAGAGGTTAATTAAAATGTAGGGGACAGACCTAC
This sequence comes from Rhizomys pruinosus, assembly GCA_009823505.1. Classification (NCBI taxonomy): domain Eukaryota; kingdom Metazoa; phylum Chordata; class Mammalia; order Rodentia; family Spalacidae; genus Rhizomys; species Rhizomys pruinosus. Next base: position 166,822 of record VZQC01008131.1, read on the forward strand.
ACAGTAAAGAATAGCTTTAGGCCCTGTGTTGTTTTTGTGTGTCCTTTCTTAGACTGGTAAATGTAAATAATCTATAAAGTGAAGTGGGCCCATAACCTAATAATTTTGTGGTATTGGTTTTTATACACAATAAATTTTCCAAGAGCATGACAATAATGTTAACTGAAGATAGATTTTAATAAGTTTTATTTGACTTTATTACTGACAAATCTTTTGATAAAGTGATATTTAAGTCCCCAATAAAACATTCCTTTGTCATTTTTCATTTATACTTCTTATAGATGTTTTGCTTTCAAATATTTGTTGGCTTCATTACATTCAGAGTAGTCATACACAAGCATTTACATAATGAATTATAGGTTATTTTATTTGTCATTACTTTTAGCTCCACTTTAGAGCATATATACATATATTATACTGTTTTTAAACTTGTTAATGTTTTATGTACTCTAAATTTATTACAGAATAATGAAGTTAAAATATTTTACCATTTAAAAGGGGATACAGGGCTGGAGAGATGGCTCAGAGGTTAAGAACAATGGCTGCTTTTTCAGAGGACTCAGGTTCAAGTCCCAGAACCCACAATTTGACAAGCAAAGATCCATAACTTTAGTACTAGGGAAATTTGACACTCTCTTCTGACCTCTGTGAGCATTGCATAACACAGGTGTACTTACATACATACAGGTAATATACTAAAACACATAAATAAGAGATAAATTATTTAAAAATAAAATATGATACAGGATCTAATATTTTTGAAAGTATACTTTTTAAAATATTTTATTTCATTAATCACTTCCTGAAAATTTTATGTTTTACTATATCATCAGGTCTTTTACTGTCTTTCTGAACCATAGGAATATTAGCCCTGTGAGGACCAATATATTTGCCAGTCTTCTCATGGATGGCCCAAAGCTTTTAATAATGTTGAACTATCGTGTAATAAGTGATTTAAATTATTGTATTCATTTAAACAGATATTTATTTCATGTCATTTATGTGGATAATTAATTAATTATTGAAGTTACAGAGTCAAATTCTCTCTCCCTATGTGGTTACTGATTTATTTTGTTCTAACCTAATAGCATAAGGAAAACAGTTATCACAACACACTGTACAATAGGACCTCTACTGAAGAGTTACATATCCATAACTAACTTGTTATTTCGATAAACCTCAAGAGACATTTCTAGCTGAGACTACTATTCTTATTTGATGTTCGTTGAAACTGAGGCTTGCAGTGTATATGTTATTCTTTATTATTTCTCTTTTTATATTTTCATTAAAATTTGTGAATTCCTACAATATAATTTGATCATAGTATGACCAGTCTTCCTTATTGCACTCTACAATGTCCCAATACATTGCATGCATATATATGTATATATATATATATATATATATATATATATATATATATATATACATATATGCATGTATATGTATATATACATGCATATATATACAACACACATAATATATTTTAATGGTTTATCGAGTCAATTCATGTCTTGAAATGTCCTTTGGTATGTGTTTATCCATTGGATCCTCATCCACCTATGAAGAGTCTCCACATTAACAGAGACTGACTTCTTCCCTCCAAGCAGCTTACAGCTTCCAGTAGTTGCTCATGTGTGGCTGAGGTGTCTTTTTTCATTTTTTTTTAAGTATCCTATTGAGTTTTGTGCATATATCAAATTTAGATTCCCCTATATCCCCACTCCCAACAGATTTCAGTTATTCTGTCATAAACGTTAAATCTTATTTGTTCAACCATTTCTATCCAATTATCCTCCAGTACAAGATTATTAACTAGACTATTGTCTTCCAAATCCTATATCTAAGCTGGGATTTCCTGGTTTGAGCTGGCATGGGTCTTGTGCTCAGTGTCACCATTGCTACAGATTCATAGGAGCAATGTTCCTGGAGCCTGTAAGATTGTTTCTAAATGTTTATACACCAACTTCCCTGATGTTTACAATCTTTCTGTTCCTTCAAATGTACTTTCTACATAGAAAAAAGCATGATGTTATTATAAGGCAAAATTCTTATTTCTTAGTGAATACAGCTTCAATTAAAAGATGTGACAGGATCTCATATTTCCTGCATACATAGAAGGAATGTAAATCTTTTGGGTAATAAATTCAAATATACAACACAACTATATATATATATATATATAATATATATATATATATATATATATATATACGCTGTTCTATACCAAAGGAAAAGTGTGATACTGTCCCAGTCCAGTTTTTGCTCTCATTTGTTAAAACCAACATGAAGATTTGTCATTTCTGAAACCAAAGCCACAGCCTGTACACTTCCTGAAGATTTTAAAAGGTTGCTTCACACTAATTTCTCATTTCCTCCCTTAGCCTTTATTTTTTCCAATCTTTTCAACACTTGATTACATCCTTCCTTGTATTGTTCTTACAATGATTTGTGTTAATGTTTTTCTTCCTATTTAACAAAAGCTCTACTTAAGAACTCTCATTATATTTATATTATTTTCAAAGAAAATATTACTGCTTCTTAATATCAAATATGGAATAAATAAGAACATGATTATTGAAATGCTGGCAACTACAGGAGTTTGGAAATGGGACTGACTATAGACTTTTTAGGAAATTGGAGAACTCAAAAGATGGTAGTGATCAGTTCTTAGGATACTCCTGAAAAAAAAAAATAACACTGGATAAAAGAAAATGCAGCCATATTAAGTGGCTATTATGTTTGTTATTTTGTTTTCTTATTTTATTTTACCTTCTTAAAATTACTTGAACTTCAACTGAACAACAGTATTCTTTCTCTACATAAAAGAATCTTTTTTTAGATATTAGGAAAAATATGTGGTTGTAATTCAGAAATATAATCATCGTTTACTTTCTTAAATTTTTGGTTGTTGTGTTTGAGACAGAGTCACCCTTTAGCCTCAGATGGTCCAAAACTCACCGTGTAGACCAGAAGGTTCTTGGTTCCACCGAGATCTATCTGGTGTCATTACTTACATCTAAATCTAGAGTTATGAATGTTTAATGGGATCCACAAAATGTCAAAAACTAAGCACCTCTTACTCTCCCTTCCCTCATTAGGTAACAAATAAATGAGCTTTTGATGTCCAACAATATAGAATGGATATATTACTGACAAATAAATTTTATTTTTTTTCTTTCAAACCATAACAAAGTTTCTTTATTTCCTCTTTCACATTCGATACCCAAATTTTCAACAAATCCCATAATTTTTTTCTTTAAAATTGAGTTATATTTTAATAATTTATTTACTCTCATGTAATGATGAAACATATTAAGGAAATATTACATAAAGGTGAAAGAATGTTGGTCTATGAAAGTAGACCTTTCTAATATTGTTTCTACATTAATTGATTCTACTCTTACCACTATGATCTCTCAATTGATCTCAAATATTCTTTGAGATTATTTCTTAGCAATATTACATATAAGCAATTATAATAATTTGAAGATTCCATTTGAATTGAACTTTTATTTGTGAAACTGAAAACACCTTTTTTAGTGCAATAGAATAATATAATCTAATTTGTCAACTTGAGGTATAATAAAATTCCACAATAATAGGAAAGGAGTTAATTAACAAATAATTTGGTGATCTCTTCTGTGCCCATCATGTGGACATTTGTACAACAATGTACTATAACTTAAATCACTTGTTATCTGAAAATGTGTAGTAAGAAGAAAGGACAGTGATACATGTAGAAAATCAGATATTTTGCATCTTAAAGTGCTGTATTTAACAATACAATAATAGAATGGAAGTCTGGTGAGATAGATTAGTGAATAAGGATGTCTGCTCTCAACCCTGACAACCTGATTTCAATACCTTGGGTCCACTTGGTGGAAGGATAGAGTTGATTAGTACAAAGTGTTTTTAGACCTGCAGATGCAAAAAATTAAAGAAATCAAATATCATAAAAATTCAAATTAGATATGAAAATTAGAATGCTGGAAAGCTAGAATCATTTTTGTTTTGTTGTTTTACTATTTTAAAATAATTTTATAGAATTTATGAGCATTTCATACAATATATTTTGAGCATTGTTCTAGCTTCTTTATTTTTTTTTAAATTTTTTATTTATTTCTTTATTTTTATGTGTATGAATGTACTGTCTGCATGCAGGTTTGTGCACCCATGTCATTCAATGCTGAGGAGGTCGGAAGAGGGCATCGGATTCCCCTGGAACTGGAGCTAAAGACAGTTCTCAGCCACCATGTGGGTGCTGGGGATCGAACCCGGGTCCTCTGCAAGAGCAGTCGGTGCTCTTAACCGCTAGGCCATCTCTCCAGCCCCTGTTCTAGCTTCTTTAAATTGCTGTGATAAAAACACTGACCAAAACCAACATTTGGCTTACAGCTCAGTCCATCATGGATGGAATCCAAGCAGGAACTCAGAGCATGGAGAAACAGTGCTTATTGGGTTGCTTCCTTAGCCTGTCCTCATCCTACTTTCTTATACAACAATGGACTACCTACCATTGGTGACACAGCCTACACTGGGCCAGACATTCCCACATCACTCAACAATCAAGAAAAAAACCTGACAGACATGGCCCCAGGCCATGTATATATCCCTCTTACTGAGTGTATCAAATTGACAACTGATTATCAATTATCCAACATACTTTACCCCTTGTCAACTTGACACACAAACACACTGCTATTAAACCACAACCTCTGTGTTTATTGTCCCTAAGATATGATTTTAATATCAATCTCACAACTAAAACAGAACAATTCTAAAAGTCCCAGAGTCCTTAAAAAATTCAAACACTTTAAAAGTTAAGTGGGTCAAAGCTGTTTATTCTTTGTTATTGTTTGTTTGTTTTTTTGTTTGTTTAATGGTGGGAACTTGTAAAATCCAAACAAGTTAACTACAGTTTTACCTCAAAAATGAAGAACGGTGCACACTTAACTAAAGAGAAATTCAGCAAAGTAGCACAAGCCTGAACATCTGGGATTCATTCACGATATTCCTGCCTACAAAGGGCTTGGGCAGCTCCATTTCTCTGACTCTGCCATCCACAACACACACATCTTGTCTCTTGGGCTCAGCCTGGCTCCAGGACCCATGCTGCTGGACTTAATCATCATCCTATGTTCCTGGAATCTTCAATATGCTGGAGTACTTAATAAAACTGAGTCTGCACCTTCACCACTGGAATTTTCCTGGCCTCCCAGGGTAAATAACCTCAGATTCTCTCCATGACCTCTGAAATCCTGGAGGTCTTCGTTGGATCTTTACCAACGGCCTTTTGCTGGCCTCTTATACTCCCAAGTATCAGCTGTTCTTCAGGGCCTCTTCATGACTACAAAACTATTACCATGTAGGAAACACATATTACCAAGCCCTGCTTCCAGCTTGAGATGTAACCTCAGGCCCTCTGTGGACCACAGTTTCTGTGGGCTTACCCTAAAGAAATACTTCCCAGAAAATTTCACCTCAGTAATGCTGGTCCCTTGTTATTTTTCGGCTCCAGCTAACCAACATTAATTGTTTCAAACAGCAAAGTTTTTACTTCAGTGATTCTGATGTACTCTTATTCACAGCTAATTCTTCTGCCTCAGCTAAATAGAAACTAGAAATACTAAATTTAAATTATCATACAAATAGCACTAATGGCCTTATTTTCCTTTGAAAAGTTGGAAGCCAGGCCTCCATCACTCACATTTCTCTTCAGCATAACTGTTCCAAGCTCTATAACAACAATTTACTTAGTTTTGAGTGCTCAATGACTTTTCTAGCCAAAGCTCCAAAGTCTCATCAAAATCTAAATCAATAAAAACAGATGATAAAACAGAAAAGCAAAACATAAACAAGTAACTTGTATAAGGAATAAAAACTGAACATACATTTAAGTAGAACACCCTGAATATTCTAGAACATTTCTGAGGTAGCAATAGATTGAAGGATCACACATAAATGGGGAATCATTTTGTTGAGTACAACTATGTACAAGCTTCCTTGTTTCTTTAATCAAAGTCACTTTCATAGTTAAGGACATTATTTGTGGACATAGATGTCACCGAATTAGTGAAGAAGCCAGAAAATCTAATACTTTTATAAGAGAAAGATGAGAATTCACCATGTACCAGGAAATAAAGGCTTGAAAATCCAAGATCACTGAAAACACGAGAAGGGTAAATAGCAATTAGCACAAGTCCTCACTTTGAAACTTTCACTAACTAACTTATAAAAATGAAAGTTGGGGCTGGAGAGATGGCCTAGCGGTTAAGAGCACCGACTGCTCTTGCAGAGGACCCAGGTTCGATCCCCAGCACCCACATGGCGGCCGAGAACCGTCTGAAACTCCAGTTCCAGGAGAACTCCAGTTCCAGGGGAATCCGACACCCTCTTCTGACCTCCGCGGCATTGCACGACACGGGTGCACAAATTTGCATGCAGACAGTACATTCATACCCATACAGAACTAAATAAAATTTAAAAAAAAATTAAAAAAATGAAAGTTTAGGAAGATAAATAAAAATTTATCAAAATTGAAAGTGGTGATCTTGAGGTCACTCTGTCCTCTCAACTACAAAAAATTGTCTGCAAGAACAAATTGGTAGAATATAAGATAATCTAATAAGTGTTACTATAAAACTTAACATTTTAGAGCATAAGGAATGAAGGAATTGTGAAATAACTCAACATCTGAATTTGAAGCTAATGAAAGTACTAAAAGCTTGTAATATATTCCAAAATAAAAGAATCAATGAAACATGGAAATTATTACATAATCCAAAAACTCACAGGGGAATAAAAATTAACAAAAATGCCTAGATGGTATAACATTTCAGAGGTGGGAGTATTAGTTCAAATCCTACTGAATAATACACATACAATATATATTTGGGTGCACATGTATAGATGGAGGCTTTATAACAAAAACAAAATGCCAGGAAGCAGAAATCTCCCTTTAGCTGTTGGACAGAGTAGTACAACATATTCCCAAAATAACTCAGGCTGTGGCCAGTCTTTGTTTGCTTCTCAGAACTTGAAGGTAAGACCTTATTGCTAATGAAAGGCCACACTTCAGACAGAGGAGTTCAAACAATCGAACTGATTTGACATGCAACCCTCCTCCCTAAAGATTATCTCTCAGGGTATCAGAAGATAATATGTAATATTCTAAGAAAGAAAATCAATCAATGGTCCTATGAAGTTGTAAAACCTAATGAAAAGCAAAGACTGACTCAGTAAATTATCTCTGTTGGTGTATAGTGGCACTTTTTTGTGTGTATTTTTGAGATAGAGTCTCCCTTTAGTCCCAGCTGACCTGGAGCTTACTATGGAGACTAGGCAGGCCTTGGACTCATAGAGATCCACCTGCCTCTGCCTCCCAAGTGCTAGGATTAAAGGCATGTGCCACCACGTGGCACTTTTATCTCATGGGTAATCAACATCTGTCTGATTTGAATTAAAGTGAGTGTAATGGGAGGGAATTCATGTTTGGTACTGTAAACATAGCCAAATACACATAATTGGAAAGATAATAGATCTTATAGAAAAACCTAAACCAACATAATTTCTTATTATTCTAAGTATACTTCCTCATATTTAAAGACAAGTATATCTTTCACACCTCGTCAACAAAACATCCTTTTGCAAGAGAAGGAGACTATTACAGAGTTCCAGGATTGGCCAAATACAAAGAATAATTGACTGTGAGATGCTTAACTCTAAATGATACTTCGTCAGTGCAACTTATGCATATAGGATGAATGCATTTCTCAACTCACACTTGAGAGGTTTCTTCATGAATCAGAAGATGATTAATGCAAAAAAACAATAACTGGCCAATGAGCAGAGAATAAGCCACAAAGGCTTATCCTTAATAGGACCCCTGTTTCAAAACAATGCATCCCAGGGCCCAGGGATCATTGTGCATGAGGATATGAGAAGATTTTCTGAGCCATCTTTTGTGGATGACCATGAGTTAAGAGAGTCTTCCAGACAGTCACTCAGTTACTCCCATGAACTCACAGGAATATTGTCAGAATACACAAGTCCTATGCAAGCTCAAACAAGACAAAATAGTACCATAACCATGGGAAGTATGTAAGAAATCCCAATCCAACCTAAGGAACTTTTGGCAATTGAAAGCTGGTGAGAAGGGGAGAGATAGCGTTTTACAAGGATGGGACTCTTGGGACCCAGTGGATGGACTCATACTGAAAGACATTTGAGAACATAAATAAGATCATATAAGTAGAAATTATACATATATATATAATATATATATATATATATCCTATACATGATAATACAATAAATTGGGCAAGAGCCAGTAGGGGGAGGTGTGAATAAAAGGAGGGCTCTTTACCATCAAACTATATCACATGAAAATATCAAAGATTCAATAAAAATAATAAAACAACATAAAAGGTATCAATAGACAATAAGGAAAGAGAAACAATTTTTTATTTAAAACATAACAAAGATACAATACTGCAGCAAATAGCACTAAATGAAAGACTAAAATGAAATAAAATTATACTGAATTGAAGAACTGACTCACTCTGGAAATTGATAGGAAACTCTAAATGACAAATTGAGTTAAAGATCCATACAAGTGTGCACATTTATAATCATAACAAAGATTTGAGTAGTGAAAAATAATATTAACAACCATGGATGGTAGTCCTCAATATACTTGTAAAAAGTCATGTTTTTCAAAATGTTAAGAACAACTGAATGCAACTATAGAATGATATAAAAGGCAGAGTTTGGGGAAAAAATGCAAACAAAATATTATTCTCTCCATAAGTTTAGAAAATTTGGTATTTCTATATTTATATTGTGGAATTTCCTCTACAAATTACTTTTCTATGAAAATAACTCCAGAAGTCTAGGGTATATAAAAATGAAAGAATCACCATCAAATCCTGATAGCAAAGACCTTCAAAGCTGGAAAATTAGACTCTGTAGCCAGATTTATTTTACTTTGGTCCAGGTGCTATAATAAATATGTCATATACTGAAAGTCATAAGTAATGAATAGGCATTTCTCACATTTTTTTGGTATTTTCGAGACAGGGTTTCCCTATAGCCCCAGCTATCCTGGAGCTCACTCTGTAGACCAGGCTGGCCTTGAACTCACAAAGATCCACCACCTGCCTCTGCCTCCCAAATGCTAGGATTAAAGGCATGCACCACCATGCCCAGCTAACACATTTCTGATCAATGTATTAATGTTGCTGATTAAATTTTTGTCCATTTATATTTCTTGGCTTAAAGATGACTATTCATTCTTCATCCTCAAGTGTTTGAAATAAAAATTAATCCACCTGATATTTTCTTCATAAAAGTACTAATTAGGCTCTGGAATCATGACCAAGTTACTTGCCAAAGTTTCTAATTCCAAACACGTGACACTGGGGATTCTAATTTCAATATATGATTAGCTTGGACTCACATGTATTAAATACATCAATATATGATTGGAAAACTATTTGAACTTGACTAAAATTTTTACAGATATTGCAAAATGATTTAATGGTAATAATAAAGATGAGAAAATGGATGAAATAATAAATTCTTTTTTCCACTGAAAGAAGAGGACATGGAAATTATTTTATCCTTTATGTTGATTGTTAAGGATTTTTGAATGTACATGAATCTTTATTTCTACAGCCCTATACACACTAAAGCAGAATATATCTCTATCTGCCTATCTATCTATCATTATTTATCTATCCATGTGTGTTAATGGTGGACAAACTTTCTAGACTACATCCCAAGCAAATGATCAAAATGTGTATCATCACTTTTGTTACAAATTAAAGGCACCATCACATAGTGGTCATAATTTGATCCCAGAATTACTTATTAAATGTCCCTCCTGAATACAATTAAATCAAATGAAGAAGGGGGTTTAAAGGTGATTAAGCTTGGTTCAGATGTTCTATATGAAATACACAAAAATGAAATTATTCTTTAAATACCTTTATTGATTAATTTTGTATTTCATTCATTGACTTTCAGTCCAATTTAGACACATTCCCCTCTCCCTGCCCGCACCCCACCACTGTTCATGCCTTCTGCGATACATGTCTTGCGTATTTCTCTGTTTTTCATTGCAGAAGCATCTTTTTTTGGGCAGAGTTTAACTGTATCATTCAGTTCTTTAACTCAGTCTTTATGTTGTTTTTCTCTCCCCTTTGTATTGCTCCAACACAATTTTTTTAAAGTAAAAAATTCATTTGGAAAAACAAAAGACCCCAAATAGCCAAAACAACCCTGAGCGAAAAGAGCTACACCGGGGAGATCTCTATACTAGACTTCAAACTATACTGCAAGGCTATAGTCATAAAAACAGCCTGGTACTGGCACAAAAACAGACCTGTTGACCAATGGAACAAAACCGATGATCAAAATCTGAGCACATACAATTTCAGCCATCTTATATTTGACAAGGGGGCCAAGAAGACACAATGGAGAAAAGACAGCATCTTCAGCAAGTGGTGTTGGCAAAACTGGATCATCACCTGTAGAAGAATGAAATTAAACCCCTACCTCTCGCCCTGTACAAAAGTCAACTCCAGATGGATCAAAGACCTCAACGTGAAACCCCAAACTCTGAAGGTGATAGAAGAAAAAGTTGGCAGCAGACTACAAGACATAGGCGTAGGAAAAGACTTCCTAAATCAGACAGCAGCTGCACAAGAATTAAGGTCGACAATTGACAAATGGGACCTCATCAAACTCAAAAGCTTCTGTACATCAAAAGAAACAATCAAGGAAGTGAAGAGAAATCCCACAGAGTGGGAGGAAACCTTCACTGCAGATACATCTGACAAAGCATTGATTTCCAGAATATATAAACTACTCAAAAAACAAAGAAAAAAGAAAACAAACGACCCGCTCAATAGATGGAGCAAAGAACTGAACAGAGACTTCACAAGCGAGGAATTAGAGATGTCTGAGAAACACCTCAAGAACTGCTCAACATCACTAATCATTAAGGAAATGCAAATGAAAACCACTTTAAGATATCATCTTACTCCAATAAGACTGGCTAGGATCAAGAAAACAAATGATACCAAGTGCTGGAGAGGTTGTGGGGAAAGGGGAACACTCATCCACTGCTGGTGGGAATGTAAACTCGTACAGCCACTATGGAAAGCAGTGTGGAGAACCCTTGGAAGACTTGGAATGAACTTGCCACCCGACCCAGCCATACCACTCCTGGGCATGTACCCTCAAGACTTACGCCACCACAGAGATACATGCACGGCCATGTTTATTGCAGCTCTCTTCACAATAGCAAGGAGCTGGAACCAACCTAAATGCCCCTCAACTGACGAGTGGATAGAGAAAATGTGGTACATCTACACAATGGAGTTCTATGCAGCAGTAAAGAAAGACGACATCACGAGCTTTGCAGGAAAATGGCTGGAGCTAGAGGACATCATGCTGAGTGAAGTAACACAGTCCCAGAAAAACAAACGACGAATGGTATCCCTCATCTGTGGATGCTAGTGCCAATTACCTAGTTGTAAGTATTTCTTGTGTATGGCCCCCTGAACTTTTGTCCAAAGCAGTTGGGAGTGATGCACATTGCAAACAACAACACCACCACGACCAACAGAAAGGACTGAATCGAAGAACAGACTGAAACAGTGAACTTCTGCTCAAAACAGTCAACCTCCTCATGGAGAATAATGAGAAAGACTGAGAAAGAGATGAAAAGCATGTTTGGCAGAATACATGAGCTCTGGCGGGGTGGGGGAATGGGGGGGAGGGACAAGGGTCTAGATTTATTAAAAAAATAAAATAAATTAAAAAATAAAAGTAAATGTAAAAAGAAACATAAGTGAAACTGAAGCCAAAGATGAAGAGTTTGCTTATTATTCACTGGATTGTGATATTTAGTAGGTAAAGATTCTATTTCCAGCCTATATCTTCAACACAGTCAAGCACCTCTCAGATGCCCCTTCAAACAGTATTAAGCAAAACTAAAGCAGATAACTGAAAATGTTCAATCAATATATCATTCTTCTTTTGAACTGAGCTAGTTCATTTCCCAAGAGTTAGTTGATGACTAACTCCCAAGAGTTAGTTAATGACTGAGCACAGAACTGGTTAATGTAGTTGAGCTTTGTCAGTATTGATTTCTAAAAAAAGTTTAGCAGATCTTATTACCGGGGTGATAACACATTGTCTAAGTTATAGCAGCGTGAGGGTTACTCCAGTCTTTTTCCTTTCTCCTCACATACCTTATGAACCAGAGCTGGTATGTTGTGGAAAAGTCACTTTCTTCTGTTTATTCTTCATTATTTTTTTTAACAGAATCTAACTTTTAAACACACACAATGCATATTTTGTAGTCATAACTTCTCCTTTGTGACTGCATTCTGGGAGATTTGATTAACATATTTCATGTAAAATATTATTCAAGACCACAAGCAGTCTTTCTAGAATATTGGGAAAGCCCATTCACTAGTTAGTGGCAACTAGGACCACATATCCAGGGATATTTCATATGATTATCCCACAAAAAGTTAATGCTGTTCTGAATAATATGCACTTTCCCAGTTGTGGTTCAAGCAAATATTGGTAAAGAAGAATCATAAGTCAAGAAATGAATCAAGAACTTTAAAAATGGAGTTTGGAAATGCATATAGGGACAGGGAATTGATCGTTTTGTATTAAACTGTATTGATGTGATATCGGTGGATAATGAGAAAGGCGATATTAGTTGAAAACGGATATACTGAAAGAAATAGAAGACCTTTGGTAGCCTACAAGAAATAAATTTTCTTCAAATCTCAAGAGCAGACAGAATTAATTAGCAAATAGATTGTCTTATAATTATGCTATAAACATCAAATAAGGATTGTTTAACTAAAATGTCTGTTTGCTAAAATCAATATTCACCATCTCAAAATCTGGACACTGACACATGAGTTGAAGAAATTCTCATGAAAATGCTTGACTATGACAGGATTGCAGACAATCTAAGCCTTCAATAACTGTGGAAGTGATGTACTCTTCCCTATAAGAAAATAATTGGAAAAATAATTTCAATGAAATTTAATTTAATAGGTACCTTTCTATGAAGATACATCAATTTTATTCTGTCTTCAAACTTTATCACTTTTATTAAGTATGAGTACATGCTGTCTATGGATCTCCTTGACATCACAGGGAAGAGAAAATATCACACCCCAAATGAGGTGTTAGAATTAAGTGGCAGGTACCAGAATTTCCAAAACATTTGTGTTAAGATATTTTTCTTCACATAGTCCAATGATCAAAAATATAATATATTTAAGAGTGAAGAAAACATATGAGTTAATCTCTTTTCATTTAATTTAAACATCATTCAGATGTATAAAACTTTAAAATTTCTGTAATCTTTCACAATCTTCTTTGTTTTGAAAAATATGATTTTTTGAGTAAAATATGCCTTATACATTAGTATATAATACAAGTTATAAGTGAATTAATACTCAAAAATTATGATTTTAATTTCTAACAGTAAATATGAATAGACATACTACACATAAAATAAATTCTTTGTGATCTCTAAATTGCTAAGAATAAATAGGTTTCTCGCAACAAAATATAAATAGGTTTCTCCCAACAAAATATTTTAGTACCAACAAATAGGACTCACAGGGAGCATAAATGTCCTAAATGTGGTCACAGAGTTATCACTTGTCTCCACCCATGTTCTTTGGCAGATGTGGTATGAAATAAGCAGTGAAATAGATTGAAAAAGTAGGTCATGATTCCTAAAAAAAAAAAGAATTGAAAAGGTTTTTAAAGTGAAAATTTCATGTGGTATGGAAAGATGTTCACAGTCTATGGCATTAACAAAACTGATGTTATGCTAAATGGTCATGTCATGAAATTCATTTCTAAGTATTTAGATTTATATTGATAGATTTGTCCTACTCTCAACCTTGGTCAGAGATGCTTCTTGTTGCACAGTATAGTAGGTAATGAAGAGATTCATAATTTTTCAGAATGCTGGGAGTAAACAACTTTAAGTGTTCTACCACAGATTAAATATCTATATTTGCCATTCCTCCCGCAAGGTTCAGGGAACATCGAGGAAGAAGGGACAGAAATAATATGAAAACTGGAATATGGGGAAGAGTGAAGTAAAAAGCTTGCCTTTGGACACAGCATGGAAGATTCAGACTTGTAATGGCAGTAATGACAGCAACACTGGTTTTAAAATCATGGAGAAACTGTGGGGGGTTTTGAGAAATTATGGTAAGTAGGAAATGGCCAACAAGGTGGTAGACAGGAACATAATAAAGGGCAGACAGAAAATAGCTTTATTTGTTTAAAGTCTGTTTTTATTAAATTTTGTGCATTTCATACAAAACATATTAATAATCTGTATACCTCCTCAGACATCTGCAAACACATAGTTCCCCACACCAGATTTCATGCGTTATCTATTATATGTTAGGGTATAGTGCATCAAGTCTATGTATCCAGATATCATTCAGTGAAAGTTTATCCACTACAGTCTACCCAGCCTATCTAAAGTGTCTCCTATAAATATCTCACCCTCATGCAAAAGCAATTATCTTAGCTTTCCTCTGGATATATATTGGGTTTTTGACTTATGGAGTTTGCATGCATCTTGTATATGCAGACATCATAGCTGTAGGTTCATACAAACAAGTTCCCAAAGACCTGGAAGACTCTGTTTTGTAAAGATCATGTATCAGTCCTGGCTCTTATAACTTTTTGCTCCTCTTCTGTGATAGTCCATGAGCCCTAGATGAGTGAATTTTAATATAGGAGTCAGATCAAGGGACATGCTCTTCGAAATCTCTTATTCTCTTAAGTTTGGGCAGTTGTGGTCTTCTGTGTGCATTATTCTCTGTTGCATAAGTTTTGCTCTTCTGTGATAGTCCATGAGCCCTAGATGAGTGAATTTTAATATAGGAGTCAGATCAAGGGACATGCTCTTCGAAATCTCTTATTCTCTTAAGTTTGGGCAGTTGTGGTCTTCTGTGTGCATTATTCTCTGTTGCATAAGTTTTGCGGTGAGAGTTGAGAGATGCATTAGTATTGTCGATATTCTCTGTTCATCCATTTTTCCATGAGCCTTAGATATAGAGATTCCATTGTAGTTGTGTCACTGAAAGTGGGGCATCTGTCAGACTATTATTCTCTGTGAGAGAACAGTTGTAGAACTCTGTAATACTCTTCATCTTGTGAAAATAGAAAATTCCTTGATGAGCGATGAATGTTATACTTATCTCTAAATACCAGCTTCTTTATTTAGGATCTATGACTTCTACATACATGTGTATTGCCACACATGAGTTTCCTCCTATTGAGAGGGCTTTTAAGCCAATTATACAAATGAGAATTAATCTCAAGATGAAAGTGCCACTACTGAACCTCTATAGTTTCTTGTGTCACTCATTTTTGTGGTTATTCAGATTTTCACCTGGGGTTGGACTATTGATTGGTTTTCTCGCTTATCAGCTTGCATACTATGCTCCAGAATTATGAGAGCTAGTCTTCAGGTAGGAGCCATCTCGGTCATTTCCAATTCCATTGTTCTAAGTTGTGTATCTGAACTATGTCCTACCATCAGGAATATGGTCTTAACTTCAAGTTCTAGTAGGTAATCAAGTGATGGGGCAATGGCCTAGGTTATTTGGATAGTTTCTTGGACTACTCTGAACATCAATTCAAAACTTCCCAAGTATGGCATTGTACTTCTTTGGTATATAGTTTTCATACATAAGCATGGACTCATGTTTAGATATAATATGGGTATTTTTCAGTAGATTTTTGAGCTATTACATTTCCCTCTGCATTTCCACATCACCTAAGCTTCATTTACCTCTCCTTTCCCCGTGCGTAAGCTATTGCCTCTCTTTCCAGTTAAAGTACTACTATTTTCCCCATTTTCCCCTCAATAATACCTGTCTCCTGTTTGGGGATTCAAATGTGAATGGAGGAGTGAAGGATATACAAGAATATACTTGGTGCTGAAGGAGAAGATGGAGCTCAAGAGAGGGGTTGTAACTGGAAACATAACAGTTTTATTCTAAGAGAGACAAAGCTTATTCATAATAAAATTACTGAGTAAATAATTTCATATAAACTTCAAGCAATTCCAGTATTTTATAGAGTGTCATTCAAAATATAGTGGTGTGTAGAAACAGGATTATGGAATACTTCTTTTTATGTTACTCTGCATTAGTTAGACACATAGTTATTATAGTACAGTTCCTTGCAAATAAACTAGAAGTGTTCACTGGAAAAACATGGAGGGGAAAGTTTGAAATCCAATTAACTGGCAATAGTAAATGCCAGTTAGATTGTGGAATAAAAAAGGAGATCTTGTGTTTTGTTTATGGAAATGAAAAATGCTATAGATATTACAAAATGAAACTTGATTCATTCTTATGAATATAACTGTACTTAAAACATAATCTAGGTATGAAGTGTCTTGACATTTCATCAAAGCAGATAAAAACGTGTAATACCCTACATCATGATACTTAAAGCAGTACTATTAATAGTTATCAAAATTTGGAAGAAACCAACATGTCCTTTATTTGAAGAATACATGAATAAATGCTCATCCAACTAGATAATAAATATTATCCTTCACTAAAAGTAAATGAGTTATCAAGGTGTGGAAATTCATAGGAGAAATAGTTTTTTTTATTTTTGGTATTATCATGGGTTTATCCCAGGGTCTTGTATGTTTTGCTCAATCATTTGACATACAATTACATCATATGGGGATATCTTAAATACAAATCATTAAGTAAAATAAGTGATACATGAATAGATATACACTGTGTAATTGCAATTATATGACATTCCAAGGGAAGTAAATCATAACACAGCAAATTATGAGTGTCTATCAGAGTATGTGATGGAAGAATGGAGGGAGCTTCAAAGACTTTAAATACATTGAAAATATTATGCATAATAAATAGTATGATGATAGATATATGTGTCTCCTGTGTCGTGCAATGCCATGGAGGTGAAGAGAGGGCATAGCATTCCCTGGAACTGGTGTTAGAGACGGTTCTTAGCCGCCATGTGGGTGCTGGGAATCGAACCTGGCTCCTCTGCAAAAGCAGTTGGTGCTCTTAACTGCTGAGCTATCTCTCCAGCCCATGTGTCTGTATATTTATCTAAACCTCTGAATGTATAATAACAAGAGTGAGGCCTAAGTAAAATTATAAACTTTTAGTGATGATTAATAAAAGGATATGTAAATTCCTAAGTTTTAACTGATATGCAAATGTGGTGGTGCTGGTTGATATTGTGGGGTGCTCTGCATGTCTAAGAGTAGGAGATATGTAGAAATTCATGCTACTTCCTCATAATTTTCTTCTGAAAACAAAAAGTTCCCTAAAAATTAGTCTTTTAATAAGACAAGAAAATAATATGACAAAATGAAAAAATGACATATCTAGATTATAGTATTAGAATGAGTTATATTCTTGTGTGTATTTTATATGATTTTTCAATATTTTACAATACCAAATTATGACGTCTGAAAATAACTCAAAGCTTAATTCCAAAACATGTTTAGGGACTCACATTTTGACAGTAGAGTAGTATGCAGGCAAAGAAAAATACTACCTTACATTCTTACATTACATAGCAAGTTGACAAGTAACACCAGGTAGTATATTTACTAAAAAAGAAAGAAAAAAAGAATTATTCAGTTTGCCTTACAAATAGAGATTTGGTGCTAAGACCCACAAATGAGGGTCACCATATGTCATTTGTTTTCTGGGAGTGTGTTACTTCACTTTTCATACTGGCTTCTAATTCCATCCATTTACCTGCAAAGTTTATAATGTCTTTTTTCTTTACTGCTGCATAGAATTTCATTGTGTAGATGTACCACGTTTTCATTACCCCCTCATCAGTTGAGGGACACTTGGGTTGCTTCCAACTCTGTGAAGAGAGCTGCAATAAACATAGGCTGTGCATGTATCTCTGCAATAGGATGAGACTTGTGGGTATATACCCAGGAGTGGTATGACTGGGTCAGGCAGTAGGCTCATTTTGAGTCTTTTAAGAGTGTTCCACATTGCTTTCCATATGGGTTACACGAGTTTGCATTCCCACCAGCAGTGGGTAAGAGTTCCCCTTTCCCCACAACCTCTCCAGCATTTGGTATCTTTTGTTTTCTTGATCATAGCCAGTCTTATCAGAGTGAGACGATATCTTAATATGGTTTTAATTTGCATTTCCTTAATTAATAATGATGTTGAACACTTTTTAAGATGTTTCTCAGCCACCTTTACTTCATCATTTGTGAAGTCTCTGTTCAGCTCTTACTTCATCTTTTGAGTGAGTAATTTGTTTTCTTCCTCCTCAGCCAACTTTACTTCATCATTTGTGAAGTCTCTGTTCAGCTCTTCATCTTTTGAGTGGGTCATTTGTTTTCTTCCTCCGTTGTTTATGAGTAGTTTATATGCTCTGGATGTAAATGCTGTGTCAGATGTATCTCTGGTGAAGGATTACTCCGACTCTGTGGGATTTCTCCTCACTTCTTTGATTGTGTCTTTCACTGTTCAGAAGCTTTTGAGTTTAATAAGGTCCCACTTGTCAATTGTTGACCTTATTTCTTGAGCAGCTGCTCTCTGATTTAGAAAGTATTTTCCTACACTTATGTCTTGTACGTTATTGCCAAAGATTTCTTCTATAATTTTCAGAGTTTTGGGTTTCACATTGAGGTCTTGAATCCATTTGGACTTGAGTTTTGTACAAAGTGAGAGGTGGGGGCTTTAATTTTACTCTTCTACAACTGGTGATCCATTTTTACTGAAGATGCTGTCTTTATTCTTTTTTTGTAAGTCTTTTTAAAAAATGTATTTATTTATTTATTTGTTATCTTTTATGTGTATGAATGTACTGTCTGCATGTAATTTGGTGCACCCATGTCCTGCAATGCCACAGAGGTCAGAAGAGGGTGTCGGACTCCCCTGGAACTGGAGTTAATGATGGTTTTCAGCCGCCATATGGGTGCTGGGGATTGAACCCGGGTTCTCTGCAAGAGCAGTCAGCGCTCTCAACCACTAGGCCATCTCTCCAGCCCTGAAATATTTTTCCATCATTTGACCTTCAGAGGGTGCCTGTCATTGAAATTGAGATGGGTTTCTTGTCGACAACAAAGAGATGGATTCAATTTTTAATCCATTCTCCAAGTCTGTGTCTCTTGATTGGGGAGTTCAGACCATTAATATTTAAGATTTTATTGAGAGATGAATATTACATCCCTTCAGTTTATTTTCTGCTTACATTTTGGGTCTAGGTTTGTATTTCCAGAGTAGTATGATCATTAATCACTCTCTCTTGCTGTTTCGGGATAGTTTCTTTTTTTTTTCTGTCCTTTGAATTTGTTTCAAGTATTTTCTGGATGGTTGAGATTCTGGACATGTATTCTTTCATCTTGTTTATGTCATGAAAGACTTTTTTTCTGTTTTGACTATAATTGAAATTTTTGCTGAGTTAAGTAACCATGGTTGGCATCTATAATCATTTAGTACTGGGAATACTTTGGTCCACACTCTTCTGACTTTCATTGTTTGCACTGAAAAGTCAGTTGTAATTCTGACACATTTCCCTTTATATGTAACTCATTGTTTTTCTATTCTAGCTTTCAGTATTCTGTCTTTGTTTTGAGCATCCATTATTTTAACTATGAAATGGAATGGGGAATTTGTTTTCTGATCGTGTCTATTTGTATTTTTATATGTTTCTTGTATTTGTATGGGCATGTTTTTTTTTTTTTTTCAATCTGGGGAAATTTTCTTCTATAATTTTTTTGAAAATATGGTCAACACCATTATCCCAGAATTCTTTTTATTTTTCATAATATTTTCTGGAGCACTGTGCTGGATAACTTTAATGTCAACTTGACTCACCTGGGTTGAGGGATCCTCAATTGGGAAGTTGGCTCCATTGGACTGAACTGTGGCCAAGTCTGTGGAGTATTGTCTTGATTGTTGAGATATATGGAAGGGCGAAGCTCACTGTGGGTGGTACCACCCTGGGCAGGTTGTTATGTACAGTATAAGAATGCAGGCTTGGCATGGGCCAGGGGACCAAGTCAGTAAACAGCATTCCTCCATGTCGTGTGCTTCAGCTTCTGTCCCATGGTTCCTGCCCTGAGTTCTTATCGTGGGCTCCCTCAGTGATGAACTGTGACCCAGGAGATGTGACCCAAATAATCCCTTTCTTCCCCAAGTTGGAATTGGTCAGAGTGTTTTGTCACAGCATTTGAAGAGAAGCTAGAACAAATACTCTAGTTACACCATGATTTCTTCCACTCTTGATATTCTATTTTCTGCTTCATCCATTATGTTACTAAGGTTTTTGTTTTATTTTCCCCCGTCCTTTCCTGTTGACTCCATAAGTGTTCAATTTCCTTTTTTATTGCAGCCTGAGATTTCCTCAGTATTTCCACTTCCTTCTGGAATTTCTCATTCTCCCCCTCTAGTTCTTTGATTGACTTGTCTGTTTTTTATTTTTTTATATTCCTTGATTTATTTGAGTATCTCTATGATTGCTCTTTCAAGATCTGTGTCTTGGGTTACCTCCAGGGAGTTCTCATTTTAAGAGTCATCTATAGGACTGGTAGAATTTGGTGAGGATTTATTACTTGGCTTTTCCCATGTTATTGATATTTCATGTGCTTTTGACATGTGGATTTGTTTTGTTGTTTGTATTCTGGTAGGGAACTCAAGGGATTCTTCACTGTGTTGAAGGATGATTTTGGTTGTTTTCTTCAGGTGCCTTCATTGTCTTATTAGTTATGAAGGGCTGGCTGGTTTAGGCTTCAGATTTTCACATTTAATTTGGGACCAGAAGGACCAGCTAGTTCTTGCCCTTCTGGTTTTGATTTTCTAGAGGGATCACAAAAGGTAACTATCATGTTGGCTTGAACCTCATACCATGTGATATGAGTCTACCGGTTCCCCTGGTCTGGATGTAGGCATCTGCAATGGCCTGCAGGGACCCAGCCACTTTGCTGTCTGACCAAGCTCCACCTGGTTCCCATTATCTGTGAAGGCCTTCCTGGCCTGGGCCAAGCACATGGTGCTCTTCTGGGTTTTCTCATAGCTCCACCTTGTTCAGCTTGTTTGTGCCAGCCTTCCTGGGCCCAGTCATTCTGGTGGATGTTTTGTAGAGCACCACTTGGTTCAGCTTGCCTGCATAAGCCTGCCTAGGCTGGGCTCCTCCACCAGATCTGTGGGGACCATGAACTGGAACCACTGGGTGTTGTGCCAGGTCCACCCTGCTTCTGGTGCCACTGCCACTGATCGACGTGCTGCATGCCTTTTCAACTTTCCTATAATGAATATGAATTACATTTGGATAATATCATAAATAAACACCTTATTCTGTCAAACTAATATCTTCTAAATAAATGACAGCTTATACCTTAGGAACATTTGAGCCTATAACTTTAATGCATTCTTGATAATTTCTTCAAAAGGACAAATTGTATTTGTAATAATATATATGAAATGATTGCACAGGAAATAAAATGACAACTCATATTTCCCGATAACTTAATTTTCTTTCAAATGATATGAAACAAAGTCACTTTTTATTGCATTATGAACCACAATTAATGTGGTTCTGATAAATTCTACATATTTTAGTTTTTAAATATCTTTATTTCACTTGTGATATTACTAATTGTATTCATTACACTTTAAAATATGTTCCATGCAGAATCAAACTCTGACTTTGGTATTTCATAGATCTTCAGCTTCTTTATGCCTCATATCTTCTCATTCATTCCCTGTGTATATCTGCTGTTGGGTCACATCCTACACTACAGATTCCCACATTTTGGTAATTATTTCCATAGAGAAATTACAACGGGCAGCAAAAATATTCCTATAAAACATTCATTCTCCACAGACCACAGACAAGGAAGTGATAATATAACTTATAATCATATAAATATATCATAGTGATATATATATATATATATATATATATAACTTTTCTGGGTTTTTCAAAGGCTTACTAACACAGATTTGATGGTCTATGTAGGTAGATATAATTTTCATTATGAGAACTGCTAGGACTTCTATTTGGTTTGTTGTTTAAGACATTGTTGGTCAAGACAGCAGGACCACAGTGCACCATACAGGTCATCAGACACTGCCTGTAGACCCCCACCCCCATACACAGTGGCATGGGCAGAGCTAGCTAGGTAGAGAGCCAAACCACAAGGTACACCTTACCCATACTCAAGCTGTGGTGCTGTGGTGCCGATGATCCAGTGGGAGCATTGTTAGTGACTCCAGGCAAAAGGCAGTACAAGGGACAGCAAAACTTCCACAAATCCAATTCCAGGACACTAGGCTGCACACCCAAACTAGAGGACCTGGTTGGAAGGAAAAAGAGTGAGTGAGCAGACAGGAGTTCAGCAGGGAACCAACCTGGTTCTTACCTATTTGGGTTCTGAAGTGTCTTCAGAATAAAAAGGGAAGAGTGGGTTGCATACAGGCATGGGCCAAGGTTCCACCTTGTTCCCCATCCCAGCTCCCACAGGGGTGCATTCGAGGCCTGCAACTCCGGGCAGATATGGATCAGTGGCCCCAAGGCTCCAACTCAAGGCATTGACTCCACCTTGGCTCCCATCTCAATATTCGGAGGAGTGCAGTGGTGTTTAGGTGCTGCCCCGGCTCCCATCTCCACTTCTGCTGGGATGCAGCATCAAGGCTGCACCTGGGATGCCAGCACACAGGCCAAATCAATGCCCCCTTACTGCAGCAGAAGGTAACAGAAGTGACCTCAAACCTGCCACTTTGGTTGATACCTGGACCAGGCAGTCCTCCATATAAACATTTGAGATTAGCATCAGAATATAAGCAATAAAACAACTCCACATGCCAAAACAAAGACCAAAAAATGCAATAACATGGGAAAAAAATCTCATAATCAATCCACACCAAACTCTACCAGTCATCTAGAAGATCCCTACAATGAGATCTCCCTGGAAAGAACCCAGGACACAGATCTTAGACGGACAATCATAGACATATTCAAAGAAATCAAAGAATATAAAGAACAAATTAGATAACTAAGGGTTGAGTATGAAAAAGTCATGAAGGAACTAGAGGGAGACAATAACATACTCAGAATGGAAGTGGAAACACTGAAAAGATCCCCTCATGAAATGAAAAAGGAAACTGACCAGCAAACAAGGAGCTACAAGAAAAGAACAAGCTCCAAAACAAAGGAGAAATACTAAAGAAATCTCAGGACAAAATGCAAAAGGAAATAGATCACTCACCCAATCAACAGGAAAGAATGGGCAAAAGCCTCAGATGCAGAAAGGATGAATCAAAAAAAATGCATATCAGACCTGAAAGATAACACAGAATAGCTAGAATGCTCAGGTAAACATTATGAAAACTTTGAAAAAATACAAGAGTTGAACAAACAGGAAATGTGGGATACTATGAAAAAAGTCAAACATCCACAGCATAGGGATAGAGGAAGGAGAAGAATCCCAAGACAACAGTAGTGATCAGATCTTCAACAGAGTAAAAGAAGAAAAATTTGCCCAACTGAAAAAAGAAAAACTTGTAATAATGAGAAGCACATAGAACCCAAAATAAACAAGACCAGAAAAGAAATTTCCCACACCATATCATAGTTAAAATGCTAGATGCTCAAAACAAAGATAAAATACTGAAAGCTACAAGAGAAAAACAACAAGTTACATATAAGGGGAGAAAAAACACATCAGAATTGCAACTGACTTTTCCATGTAAACTATGAAATCCAGAATGTGGACTAAAGTATTCCCAGTTCTAAATGACTTTAGATGCCAACCCAGCTTACTATACCCAGCAAAATAATTCCATGCATACCATCAGACAACAGTGCAATAAAGCTCAATATCAACAACAGAATAATCCCTACTATCTATAAGAATGGATGGATACTAAACAACACAATCCTGAAAAATGAATGGGTGAGGGAAGAAATAAAGAATGAAATAAAAGTATTTCTGGAATTAAATGAAAAATGCAATATGACATAACAAAAACTGTGGGATACTTTATTTTGTTTTCTTTTTATTTATTTATTTAGTTAGTTTTCCTTTTATTTGTTTATTTTTAAGGGATTCTACAATATAATAGCACAGTTGTTTTCAGATAACATTGACGTTACTCAGTTTGCCATACAATTAGATAATTGGTGCATTTTTTTGAAGTGAGCCAAATTATTAAGCATAAGCAATGAATGTAAGTAACATTCATGTAAAACCAATTTGCAAGTATCTATGTCCAAATTTGTTTTCTCTATGTGTATGAATGTACTGTCTGCATGCAGGTCTGTACACCCATATCGTGCAATGCCACGGAGGTCAGAAGAGGGTGTCAGATTCCCCTGGAACTGGAGTTCTCCTGGAATTGGAGTTTCAGATGGTTCTCAGCCGCCATGTGGGTGCTGGGGATCGAACCCAGTTCCTCTGCAAGAGCAGTCGGTCTTCTTAACTTCTAGGCCATCTCTCCAGCTCTCTATGTCCAAATTTTGAACAACCCAAGGTTCCGATAGTCCAGTTGGAGAATCTTGTATGCACAAGCATGTTGATCAAATAGGAGTCCAGTCTGTATTAGTGTAGTCTCACGATTCACCCCAAGCTCTCCGCAGCCCTTACATTCTACCACACCTCCTCTTCTGCAAGTTGTTCGCTAGGCTTTAGGAAAGGGGCACAAGTGGGTGAGAAGGAAAACAGTCTATTTTCTCTGGAGATGTCATTTTGGACTCTAGTCTGTTCAGGTTGTTCCCCTTCATGGGTTGACAGCTTATCCAGGGATAACTTTTTAATCCTAATAACAAAGCACAAGCAATTAGATGTACAGGCATTTAAGCAGTACTAATTATTATGGCAAGCTAAGCTGTGAGCATAGACACAGATGCTTGGATGGTATGCTAATCTGCAAACTGTGGTTTGTTGAGGTGTAGCTGATACTGACAGAGGCGTCTTGCTTGTCTCAAGGAGACCAATATTTTGCTGTATTGATTTAGTGGCCTTTGTTAATGCTTTCTGACATTTCAGAGGCCAATTGTACATTAATAGAGTAATTAATAGAGTAAAAATGTCCCTTCTACCCAAATTAATATACAGATTCAATGTAATCCCAATTAAATTACCCATGAGTTTCTTCAGAGACTTGGAAAAAATCCTGAAATTCATATGGAAGAGCAAAAGACCCTGAATAGATAAAGCAACCCCACGCAAAAAGTTCAATACAGGGGGAGGGGTTCACTTTACCAGACGTCAAACAATATTACAGGACTATAGTAATAAAGACAGCCTGGTACTGGCAAAAATCACACCCCCTTGAGCCCTGAGGTAAAAGGTAGGCACTGGAGAGCGATGATACAATGTATCAGAAGGCGTGTGTATAAACCCATCATGATTTCAACCATACAAGCAAATGTATGGAAAAAATATGAAAGCGGCATCAGCCACGTTACAGTCTAAATATTCAGTGTTCTTCACGTTTCTATAGTTATCCCAGTCGTTCTTTGTGATATATCTTCTCCAAGTATAAGTGCCTTTGATCGTTACTTTACCTAATATATGATTCATTACTTGAAAATATACTCTATCCTGGTCAATTATATCTTGCTTTTTTCTTAATTTTTTATGGAAATTTGTGCATTTCATATAACTTTTCTTAATGAAATTTAGATCCATTCCCACTTCCATGCCCCGCACCCCTCCAGAGCTCGTGCATTCTGCCATACATGTCTTGCATTTTTTTCTCAGTTTATTTTAAATTTTTCAATGCAGAAGTCTACTGTTTGGGGCAGAAGTTTACTGCTTTGGTCAGGTCTTCGAACAAGTCTTCATTGTTCTTATTGTTGTTCTCTTTAATTTTATATTTGCTCCAAAATATGCAGATGCACACTCCAAATATATACCAAGATTATGAAGTCTGAAAATAAACTATAGGTTAATTCCAAAAAAAAAAAAATCAGATCTGTTGACCAATGGAACAACATTGAAAATCCGAACTTGATTCCATACAATTTCAGCTACCTTATGTTGGACAAAGGAAAGATAGCATCTTCAGCAAATGGTGCTGGAAAAACTGGATCACCATTTGTAGTAGAATAAAATTAAACCCCTACCTCTCACCTTATACAAAATCAACCCCAAATGGATCAAAAACCTCAACATGAAACACCGAAACGTTGAAGGTTATAGAAAAAAACTTTGGCAGCAACCTACAAGACATAGGTGTAGGAAAAGACTTTCTAACTCAAACTGCAGCTGCACAGGATATCAGGTCAACAATTGACAAAGTGAGATCAAATTAAACTAAAAAACTTCTGTCCATTGTAAGAAACAATCAAGGGGGTGAAGAGAAAACCAACAGAGTGGGAGGAAACCTTCACCAGTGATACATCTGACAGAGCATTAATATCCAGTATATATAACCTACACAAAAAACAAAGAAGAAAACAAATGACCCACTCAAAAGATGGAGAGGTTGAGGGGAAAGCGGAACACTCATCTACTGATTGTGGGAATGTAAACCCATACAACCACTATGAAAAGCAGTATGGAGAACCCTTTAAAGACTCAAAATGAGCCTACCTCCTGACCCAGTCATATGACTCCTGGATATATTCCCACAAGACTCATCCTACTGCAAAGATACATGCACATCTTTGTTTATTATAGCTCTATTCACAAAAGCGAACAGCTGAAACCAACACAAATGCCCCTCAACTGACGAGTGGGTAGAGAAAATGTAGTACATCTACACAGTGGAGTTCTATGCAGGAGTAAAGAAAGATGACATGAACTTTGCAGGTAAATGGGTGGAACTCAAAGCCGTTATGCTAAGTGAAGTAACATAGTCCCAGAGAAACAAATGATGGATGGTATCCCTCATTTGTGGATCCTAGCACCACTAAATCCCCAGTTGAAGCAAGCTGAGCAACATTAATGTTATATTTATTTTTATCTTAAAGCAACTATGCTGTTATGTGAATCAATTAACGGACTCTAGAATTAACTTACCAGTTATTTTCAGACTTTGTAATTGTGGTATATGGGTGGAGGATATTGTATTCATATTTTAGAGTAATATAAAATTAAAGGGAAAAATCTAAATTCCTAAATACAGTTTATTTTTAGAGGTCATAATTTTGGTATATATGTGACATATACATAGGCATACTTTGGAGCAATACAAGTGGGAGAGAGCTACAACAGTAAAAGGACTGGGTCAAAGAATTGACTGAAACTGTTAACTTCTGTCTCAAATCATAAACCTCGGCAGAGAAAAACTTTAATAAGAGTAAGATGGAAGACATGTATGGCAGAATGCATGAACTAGGGTGGGGAGCATGGAAAAGGGAATGTGTCTAAATTGGTCTGAGAAATCATGTATGAAAAACACAAATTATCAATAAAATATTTTATAAATAAAAAAATCAAAAAAAAAAGATTGCTGGTCTAGAAAATGCAGTTGTCTTTTAAAGGAATTTTAGATATTCATCAACTGATAATTGGACAAAAGTGTAGGACATTTATACAATGTAATATTTAGTTGCTAAGATAAATGAAATTTATTGGTAAATAGATGAAGCTGGAAATAATCATGTGGAGTGAGGTATCATACTTAGAAAGAGATATTTTGCATATTCTATTTTATATGTGGATGCTAGCTTAGAATATTTGGATATGTGTATGTAAATTGCAGCATATTTATGATATTCAAATTTGTTATCTACTTTTTTAAAAAGTTCATAGAACTAGTATACACCAACCATGAATTCCTTTTAAAATAGTTGAACGTTTAAATTTTATGGAAGTAAAAGTAAATTATATTAAAACCTTTTATGCCTGAAAACTTCATGTAAATTTTTTTAAAATCAGGTGTAGTAGATTACTACTTTTCTTAAATATCTTTTAATGTTCCATTACAGATGTCATTTCACCCAAACCTAGAAAGAGAAATAACACAGAAATAAATCTTCATTATCATGTGTTGTAATTTCTTTCTTTAAAAATGGCAGAATAACACTAACATAAATAGAAAATTGCTTATTTTATGTTTTTTGTTGATGTATGTTTTCATTCTAATTATCATTGTCCTTACTAAGTTATGCTGTCTTTCTATAACCAATAAGAAGTCTGAAATCCTAGGGTTTTCCATGGAAATTTCTTAGTTTGAGAAGGCCATACATGGTATATTTACGTAATGAAACTTATTCTTTTCACGCTTGTTCAGATAATTCACTTTTCAGCCTAACAAAGTGTAAGGGGTAACACAAGTGCTTCATTTCCACTATCAATACTAGCTCCCAATGTCTTAAAATATCAGTGTGACAGCTTTACTGCTTAGAGTACTGGCTTACTATTCCCCTTTAATCATTCTTTGAAAATAGGTAACTAACTTTTTCCCAGAGCATTATTTTGAGGGCTGGAGAGATGTCTCAGGTGTTAAGAGCATTGTTTCCCCTTGTAGAGGACCCAGGTTTGATTCCCAGCAAGCACAATGTCGCTGATAGCAATCTATAATTCTGACTCCCTCTTCTGTCTTCTGAGGACACTGCATGACAGGGTTGCATTTCCATACATGCAGGCAGTATACTCACTCATACACACAAAATATATATGATAAGTAAATATTTTAAGAATATTTTTGTTGCTAGACAGAATAAGCAATTCTGTCCATACCCTTACAGAATGTGTATCAATAATTAACGCATTGCTTCAGCACAAGGAATCCACTCTATTTTCTAACCTCTTTATTTATCTAGGAAGGAGGCCAAATAAAACTAAAATGCTTTATCACATTAAGGTTGGGTTCAAAATTACCATCAATGACTTCGAGATAATCAGTGCCTATATTTTGCATTGTACTGGTAAGTTACTACTTTGATGGAGGAAGGTGATTTCCTGAATTTGGTTTTTGCATAACTATTTTGCCCAAATATTCATGTCATGATCAATTTCATTATCACTGGGAAATATGATGATGTCCTCATTTCTGGCTCTCAATCTCTGAAGTCCCTATATTTCACGGTTAAATTTAGACAATCTCTTAAGTAATATATTTTCATCTTATTTATCCTATTAATTTCAGTAAATAATATCAGTGTTTCTATAATTATGATCAAGGTACTTAGACTTCCAGCATCTAACAGTGAAGTCCATTAAAGCATAAAACCCTTGGTCACAACAGAGATTTTGAAAGCGATGACTAAAGTATCTCTCGTTGTGATTCTCATGTAACCTATATTTGCCATTCACACTTTCAAATTCTCAGTTTCTCCTTGGAATCCTGAACATCTGTAAAACTAGGAACTAAAATGCAAAGGCTGCTTAGTCTCCAACCTCTCAAAAAATAAACAGCAGCTATGAATATGTCTCTGTTTCGATCAAAATTTTATGAAAATATCCTATTATATTGTTTTAATTTTTTCTAGCTGAAGACTGAACTATTATTATATTTCTTGTATTGTGTTCCTAGAGCTCTCTTACTGAAGTGTCACAAACTAGTAGGCTTAAACAACAGAAACATATTTTCTCATATTTCTGAAGTCATTTCATTCTAAAGCCTTTCCTTTGGGCACGTAAATGGGAGTTTTTTTTTTTTAATTTTTCTTACATGGTATTTTCCTGGTTGCACATCAGATAAGACCAATCACATTATATTATGGCCCAATTTAAGGAACTCATTTACCCTTAATTATCCTTTAAAGACACAATGACCAAATACAGCCATATTATTAGCTACTGAGAGGTTAGAAAATCCCCATATAAATATCAAAGCAAGAAATACTTGGAAATTTATACTGAGGCATTAAATGTGACTTATTGATTCAAGACATCATTTTTAACCAACTTAGAAGCTATTAGAAATTAAACAGTATTCATATTTGGAACATCAGCTTTCAATATGCTTCTGGAAAGAATTTTATGCCAACTCTTTTGGGATTAGATGGAAAAATTTGATCATTTGAAAAGCTGAATTCTAATTCACTGTCTTATAGATAGTTGAAGACAATTACACTTATTAGTTTATCAACACTTTGATTCATTACATTAGAGACATGGAAGGAAAATCTTTACAATGCAATGAAAACTTTTTCTTTCTCATTTGATACTAATGATAAAAGACACAGATCAGATTGTATACATGAACTATAACAATATTACTAAGGAAAAGAGATTATGAAAACCTTTGCCCTATCTTTCCTATATAACTTCCAAACTATGCATGTGTCTTTGAGTTGATGGCTACATGACAGCATAGCATATACATTTCTGTGACAAGCACAGCATTCCAATTAATCATGATAAGTGCTTTACCATTGATTATTTTTCTTCGTTTATTTATGCATCATCCAATAAGTATTGTTGAGAAGTTATTGTACTTGCTTTTGTTAAATGCTGAAAATGTGTCTTGTCCTTGTGGAGATCAAATTGCAAAGTGGAAGCCAAAATTATGAAACAAATTTGGGGATGTTCATAAGAGCATTGTGATAATAGAGGTACAAAAGACCCATTGATTAAATTTGGCTGATGTAAAGAAAGTTTCACAGAAGATATTTGAACATATATCATAAAGATATAGATTTACATGTATATGTGTAATTAATTCAGATCATCGTTATTCTAACCACTGTTGGCATCTTAGGACCACCAGTATTTATTTGCAATGTGTGTTAAAAGTGAAAATCTAATTACCATCAATAATTACTTTCATCAATAAGTAGCATTATAACATAAATAAGAAACGAGTTGGGAATTACATTCCAGCTAATATTTGAGGTATATAGATAAGAAAAGCAGCTCAATCTAGTGACAGAAGATAGCACAACAATAGTACCTGTTGCTACTTGATGAAATAATAAATGCCTTATATGATAATAATGAGTGACTGTGCCTAAAAAAAATGAAGTTTAGTTTTATGTAAATCAGAACTTTGCACAATATTCTAAGGAATTTGAATTTTATTCTAGAAGAAAAGAATTATTTTAGCTGAGAATAAACATTTAGAAAGACACTAAAACTGAGCCTCTGCTCTCCTCAAATCGAAATTGAGTATCATAATTTCTTTTGTATCAGTTAAATCTACATTTCCAGTGATCAGTACTAGAAGTCATAGTGTTATCATCAAATATGACATTTATTCATTCATATATCGTAGTTTTATGAAAGTCCATGACATTACATACTAATATATATATATTAGAAGTATTCAGAATATATATATTGAATATATATATATATATATATATATATATACTGAATACTTCTTTTCACTGCGCATTTTGTTGGAATAGCTTGTCACCTTCCATATCTCCTTCCATTTTTGTCCTTCCTATCCGCAGGTCTATTTTCAACAAAGAAACCTGAACAAAGTTAAAATTTTAACTCAGGCAGACCACATTGTTTTTCTTTTCACATCTAAATACTGATTATGCCACTTTAATGAAAATTCAAATTGACTACAATTATCCATAAAATTCTAACAATATGAGACATGATTGTGTTTTTTTTTTTTTTTACTTAATTGATAGCTATCTGTTCAGCATTCCATTTTTTTTCTGCTTTGGATATTGTGATCCTTTGTCTCTAGAATATCCTACATACCTATACAATTAACCATAAATTTTTTTTTGTCTTTTTGAGACAGGGTCTCCCTGTAGCCCCAGCTGTCCTGGAACTCACTCTGTAGACCAGGCTGCCCTTGAACTCACAAAGATCCGCCTGACTCTGCCTCCCAAGTGCTAGGATTAAAGGCACGTGCCACCACGCCCGGCTGTTAACCATAAATTTATAGATATCCTTCAGCATCATTAATTTCTTTCTATCTCAGATTTTTATTCCTTATGCAACTTATGCCATATAATATATTTAAGAAATAATGTTCATGAACTTTGCAGGTGAATGGATGAAACTAGAAGATATTGTGTTAAAGTGAAGTAACACCGTCCAAGAAAAACAAACGATGAATGGTATCCCTCATATGTGGATGCTAGCGCCAATTACCTAGTTGTAACTATCTCTTGTGAAGGGCTCCTTGAGCTTTTGTGCAAGTATTTGGGAGTGATGCATATTGGAAACAACAACATCAGAAAAGACTCCGTCAAAGAACTGACTGAAATGGTGAACTTCTGCTCTAAACAGTCAACTTTTGCATTGAGAATTTTGACAGAGATTGGGAAAAAGATGAAAAACTTGTTTGGCAGAATGCATGAACTCTGATGGGGTGGGAGGGTAGGGAGGGGGTCACAGGTCTAGATTTGATTTGTAATGTAATCTTGAACAAAAAAATAAAATAAAAAAGAAATAATGTTTGTAACCCTCAACTAGAATATGAGCTATAGAAGAAAATAAAGAATGTAATAAATATTCTAGAAAATTTAAAGAATTACAGTGGTTAGTGCACATTAGGGCAGGATCAGTGACAAGAATACTTGCATTCATTGCATGATGAACATAAGTATCTATTTTGTCTATCATATTTTTTATTTCTTCAAGAGCCTTGATTAGGTCTCTGGCTTTTGTAGAATTGAAAACTGGTTTCTTGCAAATTATATGTTTCTTTGCTGTAGCTTCAAATAACTTTTTGTACAGTATTCAGTGGGTTTCTCATTGGAAGATAGAAGGCATTACAACTACACCCTTTCCTACCTGTGTATGAATGGAGTAACAGACATGCAATAACCAATAAAGAACTAGTTTTAAAGAAAGAGATTAATTACTCACTGATGATGTTCATGCATTATCTAAATAACACCTATGAGATCCAAAATATTTTCTACCATATATTTACTTATAGTTAACATATTATGCAGAAGGAAATCTGTTAGAACTTTGATTTGATACTAGTGCAAGTATATCTCATTCTTAAAGGAATATTTAATATGACATTCACTAGATTTATATACTTTACACAAGAACACAGTGCCTCTTTATACATAAATGAAAACATAAATGGCATTAATATTGTCTTTTATCCCTATTTAATATTTCCTCTAGAAATCTTACATATAATTTGTTGGAATTTTGTTTCCTTTAGATAATTTGAGTTCAGATATTAACATATATTTTCATTAATAATGGTTATTTTAGAAATTTTGCTTATACTTTGTCATAAAACTTCCTTAGATATTTTTCATCCTGTTAAAATGTTATAAAAGGCTGGGCATGGTGGTATATGCCTTTAATCCCCGCACTCAGGAAGCAGAGGCAAGCAGATTTCTATTAGTGCAAGGCTAACCTCTTCTACATAGTGAGTTCCAGGCCAGCTGGGCCTAAAGGGAGACCCTGACACAAAAAGACCAAAAATGTTATAAAAGATGCTTTATTTTTTTTTTCTTTTTATCGTCTTTTCGAGACAGAGTGTCCCTGTAGCCCTGGCTATCTTGGAATTCACTCTATAGACCAGGTTGACCTTGAACTCACAAAGATCCACCTGCCTCTGCCTCCTGAGTGCTAGGATTAAAGTCTTGTACCACCATGCCCAGCATAAGATACTTTATTTTTTATTAATTTTTTTATTTGATTTAACAAAATAATTATATATATATATATATATATTCATATATATATATATATATATATATATTTCAAATAACATTGACAAGTGTTTGTTTCATAATGATTTTTTTTTCATTGTTATTAAACTTTTCCATAGGTCCTACCTCATTTCTCAATCAAATCTAGAGTCATTTCCATTTCCCTGCCCCCCAACCCACCTGAGTCCTGCACTCTGCCATACACATATGTACATATAAATCTTTTCACTGAGTCTTTTCAAGAGGTTTTTTTTTTCTTTTGTTGTTGTTTCTCTCCAACTTGTATTGCTGTAATATATATATATATATATATATATATATGTATATATATATTTATGTGTATACATAAATATATACATACATACATGCATACATACATACATACATACACATATCACTTGAATTGGAGGAATTATTTCCTAAAAGATGTCATGTTTTCCTTAAGGAATTGCTCGAAGGTTCCTCTTTGGCAATCCCAAACAACCATCAATCCTGCACTTTTGCTCCACATTGGGGTCTTTCCCTCCTAAGGTCCTCCAAATGAAGTCTAGAAAGCACACGTCCTGTCTTGATACCCCTGTTCTGGCCTCCATGATTCATCCCCGGTAGTCCAACAATAGCAGTCTATATTCTGACAAGGCTGACATCCCCGTAGCTGTTTAGTCCACAAGCTGAGTATCTCAGTAGTCCCCATCTGGCACTGAAGGTTTGGAGAATTCTTGGAGAGACATGAGTCTTCAGTCCATATTGGAAGGTTAAAAAGTTGTGTCTCATGTCTTTGAGGAGTGTCAAAAGCAGTGGCAGCCACAGAGTAGATGCACTTGCCAGTAAGAATTGAAGACAGGCCAAACAACCGTACTCTCTCCTTTTTCTTTTTGTCTTTTTACTAAGATCTCAAGTTTTATGTCTGCAGTACAGTTTCTCTAGTCTTACTGATTATTTGTATCTGGTTGTACTTTCCTTTTGGATGCTTAAGGCCACATAGCCCAGATTAACCAAGGTTTTTGTTTTCTCAAGGTCAGTTGAGGATCTGGTCCTCAGTTGTCTCTCTTTTTTTTGTTTGTTTTTGTTTTTGTTTTTGTTTTTGTTTTTTTGGTGGGGGAGAGGGGGGAGCACCTTGCTCCTTTCAGCTTTTCATTTACCAGTTCCATCCACTGGAGGACAAAATCAGGTCATGCTAGACCAGGCTTCCTTTTCTGAAGCATGAGCAGACTTTCCTCATTATAGACTGGACACTGGCTCAAGTCCCACCAGTGGCTCTCCACGACCTCCCTGAAGAGGAAGACTGGTGACCCACATTCGCAGGACATTTCAAGATATTCCCCCATGCATAATCCCTTAAGACTTAGTTGACCTCTGAGGGCAAGGAAAAAAGTTAGGCCCTAGGTCCCTTGGCCAAATTGGTATGGGCATTAAATATGGTCATTAAGCACCCAGAAATGCTAAGTTGCACCAGCCTATTACATTGCACCTCTATTAAAATTGTATCCTTTAGAAACAAACTGTATGTTATTTCTATATCATATTTCTTGATCCCCATCTTTCCATTTTAATCCCATACTACTCTAAAAGATGCACACATACCCTCCATCATGTATCAAAAACCTTAGGTCTGAAAATAAATGTTAGGTCAGCTCTAGAACCTGTTTAGGGATTCAAAATGCAAGAGCACAGTTGTCTTTATATCATGAGGAATATAACATTAACATTGCTTAGTTTGTCTTACAACTAGGTACTTGGTACTAGCATCCATGGATAAGGGATACCATTCATCTTTTGTTTTTCTGGGACTGTGTTACTTCACTTGGCATAAAATATTCTAGTTCCATCCATTTACCTGCAAATTTCATGATGTCATCTTTCTTTATTGCTGCATAGAACTCCATCATGTAGATATACCACATTATCTCTATCCACTTGTAGTTTGAGGGGCACTTGGATTGGTTCCAGCTCTCCACTATTGTGAAGAGGGCTGCAATAAACATGGTTGTACATGTATCTCTGTGGTAGGAAGAGTCTGATGGATATATTCCCAGAAGTGGTATGGCTGGGTCCGGTGATAGGCTCATTTTGAGTACTTTAAGGGTTCTCCACACTCATTTCCATAGTGATTGTACAATTTTCCATTCCCACCAGCAGTGGATGAGTGTTCCCCTTTCCCCACACCCTCTCCAGCATTTAGTATCATTTGTTTTCTTGATCCTTGCCAGCCTTATTGGGGTGAGATGATAGCTTAAATTGGTTTTAATTTGCATACCCTTAATTATTAGTGATGTTGAACACTTTATTTATTTATTTATTTTATGTGTATGAATGTATTGTCTGCATGTAGGTCTGTGCACCCATGTCATGCAATGCCACAGAGATCAGAAGAGGGTGTCAGATTCCCCTGGAACTGGATTTAAAGACGGTACTCAGGTACCATGTGGGTGCTGGGGATTGAACCCAGGTCCTCTGCAAAAGCAGTCGGCACTCTTAACCACTAGCCCATCTCTCCAGCCCAATGTTGAACACTTTTTAAGATGCTTCTCAGCCATCTCTATTTCCTCACTTGTGAAGTCTCTGCTAAGCTCTTTACTCCATCTTTTGAGTGAGTCATTTGTTTTCTTACAAGGAGATCTTCCCAATTGCAAAAGCCTCAAAAACAATAAAACCAGGAATAAACCTAATCAAAACCACCAAGATCTCTACAACAAAAATTATAAACTCCTGAAGGAGATTGAAGATCTCCTTCTTTTCATCAGAAAGATCTCCCATGCTCATGGATTGGAAAAATTAATATAGTAAAAATGTCTATTCTACCCAAATTAATATACCGATTCAATGCTTCAATGCAATTCCAATTAAAACCCCAAGGACATTCTTCACAGGCTTGGAAAAAAGTTCTTAAATTCATATGGAACATCAAAACACCCTGAATAGCGAAAGCAACCTTGAGTGAAAATAGCAATACAGGGGGGATTTCTATACCAGACACCAAACTATACTACAGGGATATAGTCATAAAAACAACATGGTACTGGCACAAAAATAGACCTGTAGACCAATGGAACAAAACTGAAGATCCAAATTTGAGTACATACAATTTCAGCCACCTCATATTTGACAAAGGGGCCAAAAATACACAGTGGAGGAAAGACAGCATCTTCAGCAAATGGTGTTGACAAAACTGGATCACCACTTGTAAAAGAATGAAATTAAACCCTACCTCTCACCCTGTAAAAAATCAACTCCAAATGGATCAAAGACCTCACTGTGAAACCCAAAATTCTGAAGGTGATAGAAGAAAAATTGGCAGCAACTTACATGACGTAGGTGTAGGAAAAAACTTTCCCTAAATCAGACAGCAGCTGCACAGGAAATAAGGTCGACAATTGACAAGTGGGACCTTATTAAACTCAAAAGTCTCTGTACAGCAAAAGAAACAATCAGGGAAGTGAAGAGAAAACCCACAGAGTGGGAGGAAACCTTCACTGCTGATACATCTGACAGAGCATTAACTTCCAGAATATATAAATGTCTCTGAAAAATGATTCTTTTAAAAGTAATTTGATTACATTTCATTGTTTACATATATCAACTCAAAAATAAAGAATTAAAAATAAAAGAAAGTATTTTAATGTTTTTTAACTTAAAATTATTAAATTATGACTGCTGTGCTACTATGGTGTATGATAATTATTTTTACTCAACATTACCATCCTTTTACATATTGCTTTAAAGAATTTCCTTTGGATGAGTTTACATATACTATGAATTATTTAACACAAGTTCACATGACATGAAATTTGACTGAATAATCAATAAAAGTGTGTTTTGTGGTGTTTGCTTAGTTTTTAAATAAATTTGATATTTTAAGATTCAGATTATCTGTTATAATTCATGACATCTACATCATATGCATTTAGGATAGTAATTATATATACATATATATTCACTTATAAATATAAAATATTCACATTTTGGAAAAATTAGAATCAAGAAATACGATATGGAAATAACACACCATTTGTTTTCAGAAGACATAATTTTAGTATAGTTGTGATGTACAGGCTGACTTAACCAAGCCTTTCTGGGTGTTTAACAACCATACTTAATGCCCATTCCAATTTGGCTGAGGGACCTAAGGGATAACTTTGTTCTTTGCCTTCAGAGGTAAACTAAGTCCCAGAGTACTATGCATGGGGTCATCTCTTGAAATGTCCTGCAAATGTGAGTTACCAGACTTCCTGTGTAGGGAGGTCTTGGAGACTCATTAAGGGGACTTCAGCCAGTGTCCAGTCTATAAAGAGGAAAGTATGCTCATGCTTCACAAAGGGAAGCCTGGTCTAGCAAGACCTAATTTTTTCCTCGAGTGGATGGAACTGGTAAACGAAAAGCCGAAAGGAGCCAGATGTTCTCACCCCCACCCCCAGAATAAAAGCAGAGTGATCCCTAAGGACCAGATCCTCAACTGACCTTGAAAAAACCAAAACCTTGGTTAATCTGGACTTACAGTGTGGCCTTAAGCATCCAAAAAGAAATTATAATCAGAAATAAATAATTAGTAAGTCCTGAGAAAGTGTACTTCAGATATAAAACTTGAGATCTTAGTTAAAAAACAAAAAGAAAAAAAGAGAGATCACTGTTGTTTTGCCTGTCTTCAATTCTTACTGGCAAGTCATATATTCCGTGGCTGCCACTGCTTTTGCCATTCTTCAAAAACATGAGACACAGCTTTTTAAACCTCCAATGTGGACTGAAGACTCATGTCTCTCCAAGAATCCTCCAAACCTTCAATGCCAGATGGAGACTGCTGAATATCCAGCTTGTGCACTGAGCAGCTACTGGGATTTTAGTCTCTTCAGAGTATAGACTGTGATTGTTGAACTACCCAGGCTGTATCATGGAGGCCAATATAGGAAGATCAAACAGGACTCTGTGCTCACTGGACCTCATTTGAGTGACCATGGGAAGGGAAGACCCCAGTGTGGAACACAAGGGCAAGATTGATGGTTGTTTGGGCTTGCCATGGAGGAACCTTCAAACACTTTCTTAAAGAAAACCTGACATCTTTTAGCCAAAAAAAAAAAAATCCTCCAATTCAGGTGATATGTGTATTCATGTATGTATATATTCATGTATATGTACACTGAAGCAATACGAGTTGGAGAGAACAACAACAAAAGAACTGGGGGAAATAAAGACTGAAACAGTGAAATTTTCCCCCAAATAATAAGCCTCTGTTTTAAAAAAAAATCACTGGAAAGACTCAGAAAAAGATGCAACACATGTATGGCAGAGTGTGCGAACTCAGGTGAGGTGGGAGGCATGGAAAGGGAAATGACCCTAAATTGGATTGAGAAATGATGTATGATATATGGAAAAAGTTTAATAACAATAAAATTAAAATTAAATATTCACATTTTAAAAAGTCTCCTTAACAATATAAATATTTGGCTGACTTGTAAATCTTGATTAGATCATCATATTTACACATAGTATTTTATTTTTTCTTTTATTCCTTCATGTGTAAATTATGATATTAAAGTGGCTGTAATAATGACTCAACTGAACACATAATAGGAGAAGATAATTAGTTAAGATCTCTTGAAATGAGTACTAAATCTTAAGAGACTCAAAATAGTCTACCATACATTTGTGTATCCTCCTTCCTAAGCTTTCCTCAACAATCACATATGGAAAGGGATTTTAGTATAAAAAATATCTTGGCAATGGTTAATGTAGATTGAAATGATAGAAATAGAATTTGGAGTATGATATAAATATAATCATCCAATAATAAGAAAATGAAGCTTGTAGCAGACTTAAGGCAATAAGTCAGCTAAGGCAAAGAATAATCTCAAGATCTAAGTCCTTGCAGGATGGTACACTACCCTCAAATAATAGTTTTCTACTATGATCCAAACATAGATACTCCAAAGAATATACCAAACATAATTTTTATAGAAGAGTATTTGAGGTTGACCCATCTGAACATTAATGAAAGAGGAACCTCAGACTGCCTGAGTCACAGACACTGAGCATCTCTCTGAATAATATTGGGGTTAACTGTTTATAATGGGCCCTAATGAAGTTTACCTTCCAGATA
Organism: Rhizomys pruinosus; assembly: GCA_009823505.1. Lineage (NCBI taxonomy): Eukaryota > Metazoa > Chordata > Mammalia > Rodentia > Spalacidae > Rhizomys > Rhizomys pruinosus. Next base: position 206,519 of record VZQC01008131.1, read on the forward strand.
CTGAGAAACCTTCCTAACTCTTCCCTTTAGAGGAAAAAGAAAAACATGATGGTAATGAAACCACTCCCTAACTGTAAACTAGAGCCAATTGTTACAGTGGTAATTTCCTATAAAACAGGCATAACTACCCTTTATTAATTGACTGATAGGCATAGGAACTGTGAAAGGATAATTCTCTATCTAGAGCCAAATTCAATAGTAAAGTCTTTATAAGTTGTGTAATTAAGCAAAATATATTACTACAGGAAAGCTCTGACATCAGCAATGAATTATTCTGCCTAGGAGATGTTGGCTAGGGGATTCAAACCCACCCCCCCAAATTATAAAGGCCTTTTGCCTATAAGTGGGATATATGCAAGGAGAAAGGCAGTAAGTCCCTGTTGTCGAAGACCTGGTGTGAGCATGAAAAATGTTATGAGACGTCACTTGCTAGCGTACAACTGGCCTCTGAAATGCTAGAGAGCATTACCAAAGGCCACTAAAGCAATACAGCAAAATATTGGTCTCCCTGAGACAAGCAAGACTCCTCCGTCAATATCAGCTACACCTCAACAGCCTGGAGATACTGTGCAACAGTGGCAGCCAAGTGTCTATATATATCCCAAATCTATTTGGCTATTAGCTCTCTCCTTGGAGGAATAACTCACAGCGGATGCCACAAGCTTATGTCCTCTAGTGGTTAGGAGATGTTATAAGCCACAATAAGAACTTGTCACCCTTTATAGAGAAACCACAGTTTGCGGATTAGCATACCATCCAAGCATCTGTGTCTATGCTCACAGCTTAGCTTGACATAATAATTGGTACTGCTTAAATGCCTGTACATCCAATAGCTTGTGCTTTGTTAGTATGACTAAAAAGGGTATCACTGGGAAAGCTGTCAACCCATGAAGGGAAACAACCTGAACAGACTGGAGTCCAAAATGACAACTCCAAAGAAATTAGACTGTTTTCTTCTCACCCACTTGTGCCCCTTTCCCAAAGCCCAGGGAACAAACTGCGGAAGAGGAGGCGTGGTAGATTGTAAGGGCTGTGGAGAGATAGGGGTGAATCATGAGACTACAGGAATATAGTCTGGACTCCTGATTGATCAACATGCCTGTGCATACAAGCTTCTCCAACTGGACTATGGGAACCTTGGGTTGTTCAAAATTTGGACATAGATACTTGCAAAATGCACCAATTACCTAATTGTATGACATACTGAGTAACATCAATGTTATCTGCAAACAACTGTGTCATTATATTGTAGAATCCCTTAAAAAAATAAAAAAAATAAACCCACCATAAATCGCTCTTAAAAAAAAAAGAAGAGTATTTGATGAGTCTATCAAATTAATACTGACTGAGAATTATATGAAATAAGAAGAAACCAGACTCTAGGCTGTGAGAGAATAGTAGTGCATATTGGTTCATAGTGTAACTACACAGACAAGATGGAGTTTCTTGATTTCCTTTTGATTTTTCATGTCTACCTCTTTACTTTCCCTTGTTTCCCTTCCTTACATATCTAATGCAGACAATGATCTCACCTGTCCTATTTGAAAAGAAGAAAAGGAGCCTACCGGGATAGAGTATTTATAATAATAAAGTTGACTAAAAATGGTTGCCAAATTTTTATATAAGTGTTAACAATAAACTGGATAAATGATGAGAAACAGCAATTTCAGAAATCTGCAAATCAGCAAAAAGTTAAAATAAACTGAAAATTCGTTTTTCTTGAAAAATGTGCTGTTGTATAATATTGGGAGTGTATATTGAGTTTGCACTATAAATAATGAATGACAGAAATAATATCTTCAAAGGAAATAATGAATAAAATTGTGAACCAAAATAAAAATATCTATTCAGCAATACACACAAAAGGATAGCACAATTTTAAATGTATGAAATTAAATATATTATCAACAAACAGTAAAACCACAGTAATCAAATGATAGAGACATTAAAGCATTGAATAGAAGGTAGCATCACATACAGAAAAAAATAGAAATCTAAGAATAAAGGGGAAATCTCAATCTGATAAAAGGTGTATATGAAAAAATAATTTAGGGGGCTGGAGAGATGGCCTAGCGGTTGAGAGCACTGACTGCTCTTGCAGAGGACCTGGGTTCGATCCCCAACACCCACACGGGGGCTGAGAACCGTCTGAAACTCCAATTCCGGGAGAACTCTAGTTCCAGGGGAGTCTGACACCCTCTTCTGACCTCCGCGGCATTGCACGACACAGGTGCACAGACCTGCATGCGGACAGTACATTCATACACAGAGAAAAATAAATAAATTAATTAATTTAGCATTTCAATTAATTTTAAAAAAATCAGAATGATATCTTCCCAAGATTAAGAACATAGCCAGAATACTGGATCTGACCACTTTGATGTAACATTGTACTGGAGGGTTAGAAATAAAATAAAACTGAAATAAAAGACACCTAGTGGATTTTCCCCACTCAAATTTGTTTTAGCTAATTTTATCCATGTAAATTTGCTCTCTCTTAAATATGTATAGTTTAGTAGCATATAAATTAAATTATTTAAAACAAATTTTCGTGGGGAAATAGCACAAGCCATTTAATTAGTTGAAGCATATGTGAACATATCTATGAAAATTAAGAAATATGAAACCATGCAAAAAATCTTTTTAGAAAAAGTATGTTAGAATAAGGAGAAAATTTTCAACAATATATAACCAAATGATAAAATTAAATAGTAATATATTTTATCTTATAAAATGTGAGGATTAATTTTAAGAAAGGATTTTGGAGATGAAGGATCTTGGGAAAACTGGAGAAATAGCTTTGTGATTTAAATATTAGAAACAGTAATATATGCATTTTATAATAAAGAAGTTCTTTAAGTCAGCAATGTGAAAGTCATAAAATAAACACTTCCAGAAAGACTGAGAATATAGGCACGTAGTAGAAGGGAAACTAACATAGTGTACAGAATTATAAAAGTTAATGTTGACTCTCATTGTCATCATGTGATTATAAATTAAACTAGGGAGATTGTTTTAGAATATGCTGATAAAGTTGAATGTCTAAGGCGGCTGTGATTGTGTATATCTGAAATCCAAGCACATGCAGTATAAAACAATGATAGTTGACAATAACATTTTTTGTAAATTTTAGTGCACAGAATACAAATATAAACTAATCATAGATTAAGAGTTACTAAACGGTAAAGAGACTGATGAACAGGTGTTACAATCAACAATCTCAGAATGAAAGAACAAAATATAAGTAAAACTGGATACTAACAATGTGATCATATTCTATAGATTAAAATGTGTAACCCATAAAACCCACTTTTTGATGCTCAAAAATTCCAAGGAAGAGTAAACAGATGGCAAAATTTAAGAACCATATGCAAAATAATAATTTTAAGGAAATAATTTACATAGATTATGTTCTGTGACTTATTTAAGTTGTCAAGGCCCAAGATTTAGTCAAGACTGACAGAAAAGATGATTGACTGGTGCATAGAAAGGCAATTGGACTTCATTATAATGCTTGCACTGGATAACCAAAGTTCACCACATATGATTTTCTGTAGAAGTGATAGAAAATCCTTTATTATTTTATCCATCAAGTCATGGAAATTAATGCATTTCCCAAGTAGATTTTCTTCAAATCTAGAAACTGTACTATTATTGTTTTCCTTTTTAACAGCCTACTATGCTGCTTGACATAAATGTATAACTCAAGAATTTTATTCTTGAATTAAAAATTAAATTAATTCACTTGCTGTACTTATTTTCTTTGCACAGATGGTAATAAAGTAGTTGAAAATGAATGTACACAAAATGCATACAGTTTATACTAATCCATGTAATACTAATATGTCTTACAAGCATGACGGAATTGAAAACATAATTCTACACAGGCTTAAGAATTTGCAACTCTTTGGTTCATGGTGATCCATCTAAACTATATAATAGTTGTGATCAGAATCCAGATTTTTCTGAATATTATTGCCTGCTGAGATTGTTTTAGATCAGTGAGTACTTCAGTGATTATAATACTACAAATCTAAAGAACTCCTTTTCAAAAATTCTTTGCCCATTTGCTTTACTGAAATATAAAGGAGATTGATTGTGATTGTGAAAAGTGACCAAAGATAGTAATAAACTCCACTTAAGCTAATAGAAAGCATTTATACTCAGTGCAGTGCTGTTTTGCAATTGAAAGGTAGCATGCTGTGCACAGTTTAGGTGCTCTAAAATAGAAATAAACCACCATAAAGGCATACAATTTTCTATTCCATTTATATAACTATTGGATTATATCAGTGACCATCAGGTGTACAGGTAACAGCATCAGGGATGTCTATTGAATACCATGCACTTCCATTTACACAGAGCAAATGGTTTCAAATTTCATGCAGATTTTTTGTTTTCTTATTTTATTGAATTTTTGTGCATTTTATACAATATATCTTGATAATATTTACACCCCTTTCTCATCTCCACTTTCCCATGCCCCTACACTGAATTTCATGCATTTTGTCATATGTTAAGGCTTACGGAGTCATGTTTATGTCCCTAGATGTCTCTTGGTGGGAGTCCATCCACTGGAGCCTGGTCAACATGTTGTAGTGTCACTCCCTTAAAAATGATCAACTCTCTCACCAAAAAGTGATCAGTTGCCAACAGTTCTTCAGCTAATTTGGAGGCTTCCTACCTATTTCCCCAAGTACTATGCTGAGTTTTTGTTTGAGTTGAGCTTCCATGGATCATTTGCATGCTGTCACCATTGCTATAAATTCATATGAGCAAGTTTCCAACCACCTGTTCATAATTTCAGACAACTCAGTTGAGTACTGTAACATAGTGTGTTTTAAAAGTTTCAATGATTTTTAAAACAATCTTTTACTGAGCATTCATGCAACTCATACAATGGTTTCCAATGAAATCCGGTACCCCCATGCTCCAAGGTTATGCCCTGAGACTCCATGAAAGATTCACATACACTGAACATTAGTGAACAGTTTGTGCAACCTGATGGCTGTGTGGCAGGAAACACAGTACAAGACAGAGGATACCTCCCTTTGAATGGTTGGTGACAACAATCCAAGTGACTGTGAAAACAAGGCAGGCTATCCTCCAAACCTCTTGATTATCTACCATAAACAGAAAATGAGACCTTACTGTTCAGAACAAGGCATGCTTCCAGGATAGAACTTAGATTAATGGAACAGGAACTGACCTGGAACCTTTCAATGAATTTTGACAGTCTTTCACAACTACATTCTCCTTTCTCTTTGCTATCAAACTCATTGTAAAGAAAACCATCATTAACATGCCCCCTAATGGGATGAGTATATCAAATTACAAAGTTCATTGACTCCTCACATATTGAAAGTCTTTAGTGGTAGTACCGAAACCAGAACCTAGATCTTCCATCACAACTTTCTACCTCTGAAATCTCATTTAGCAATACTTTTGTTCTAAATGTTTTTCAATTCCATGGACTTTATCACTGCTTAAGTACAGATACATTTTCAAATTTATTCCCGATTGTGCCCCCCCACCCAGATCTACTGTGTACTTTTGGAAGTGAAACATAAGTGATAGCCTTAATAGTAGTCGCATTTCTATCAAGTGATTATAAGCTATAAGTGAAGAGATATATGTGTTTGTAAATCTAATCTAATCCTCAAAGAAATCTTAGAATTTGTGTTATAATCACTACTAAGCAATTTGATAAATTGGACATGTGAAAAACTGAAGAAAATTTCCAATGCATGGAATAAACAGGTTCACAATTTCTTTTCTGTTTCCATGTGAATTTTAATATTTTCTCTGATTGTGTGAAGAGTATCATGAAAATTTTGATTGAGATTGCATTAAATCTATATATTATTGCTTTTGGTAGAATGATCATTTTCACAGTCCAAACCATGAGAATGGGAGGTCCTTCTATTTTCTAGTGTCTTCTTAAATCTCTTTCCTTAAAGACTTAATTTTTAAAAATCTTTCATTGAACTTTTTCACATCCATTTCTTAATCAAATTTAGACCCATTCCCCCTTCTCTGCCCCCGTCCTCACCAGAGCTCATGCATTCTGCCATACATGTCTTCCACATTTTTCTCAGTGTTTTTTAAATTTTTTGATGCAGAAGTTTACTGTTGAGGGCAGAAGTTAACTGTTTCAGTCAGTTCTTTAAACAAGTCTTTGTTGTTGTTTTTGTCGTTGTTCCCTTTAATTTTATATTGCTCCGAAGTATGCATGTATACACTCCACACATATACCAAAATTATGTCTCAAAATAAATTATACATTAATGCCAAAAGATGTTTAAGTATTCACATTTTAAGAGTATAGTTGCATGCAAGTAAAAAGAAATATTACTTTACATTTCGAAATTACATAGGAAGTTGATGTATGTTTTAATGTACTCTTTTTCTAGTAGCATCAGGTATATTTACTAAAAACATTACTCAGTTTGACTTACAAATAAGGATTTGGTGCTAGGACCCAGAAATGTGTGACACAAAGACTTAAATTTTAATTTTAAGTATATTTTATATCTTTAGTCAGGGTTATTCCAAGATATTTTTGAGACTATTGCAAAATGGAGGGTTTCTATTCTCTCTCTCTTTCTCTCTCTCTCTCTCTCTCTCTCTCTCTCTCTCTCTCTCTGCTTGTTATTAGTGTGTAAAAAGGCTACTGATTTTTGTACATTAATTTGGTAACCTGTTATTTAACAGAAAGTACTAATCATTCCTAAGAGTTTTGTTGGAATATTGGGGATCTCTTATGTATATTAACATATATTCTGCAATATGGGATAATTCTACCTTTCCAATTAGTACTCCTTGAATTTCTTTCTCTTTTCTTATTGTTATAGCAAGAATTTTAAGCACTATATTAAAAGCAGCAAATCTTAGCTAGTCGTATTTGAGTGAGATGATATCTAAGAGTGATTTTAATTTGTATTTCCTTAATTATTAATGCTTTTTAACACATTTTAAGATGTTTCTCAGTCATCTTTTCTCCCTTACTGGTGAATTCTCTGTTCAGCGCTTTACTCCATCTTTTGAGTGAGTCATTTGTCTTCTTAATGCATTGTTTTTTTTTGAGTAGTTTGTATATTCTTGATGTCAATGCTCTGTCAGATGTATCACTGGTAAAGATTTCCTCCCACTCTGTGGGTTGAGTTTTCTCTTTGCTTCCTTCATTGTTTCTTTCACTGTACAGAAGCTTTTGAGTTTTATGAGATCCCATTTGGCGATTGTTGACCTTACTTCCTGAGCAGCTGCTGTCTGATTTAGAAAGTCTTTTCCTACACCTATGGCTTGTAGGTTGCTGCCAACTTTTTCTTCTATCACCTTCAGGGTTTCAGGCTTCACAATGAGATCTTTGACCCACTTGGAGTTGATTTTTGTACAGGGTCAGAGGTAGGGGTTTAATTTTGTTCTACAAATGATGAGCCAATTTTGCCAGCACCATTTGCTGAAGATGCTATCCTTCCTCCACTGAGGGTTTTTTGCCCCTTTCTCAAATATGAGGTGGCTGAAATTGTATGAGCTCAAGTTTGGATCTTCAATTTTGCTCCATTGTTCAACGGGTCTGTTTTTGTGCCAGTACCAGGCTGTCTTTATGACTATGGCCCTGTAATACAGTTTGAAATCTGGTAGAGAACCCCCCCCCCTTGTATTGCATTTGTCACTCAGGGTTTCTTTAGCTATTCGAGGTCTTTTGTTTTTCCATATGAATTTAAGGGTTTTTATTTCCAAGTTTGTGAAGAAGCTCATAGGGAGTTTGATTGGGATTGTGTTGAATCTGTATATAAACTTGGGTAAAATGGACATTTTTATTATATTAATTTTTCCAATCCATGAGTATGGGAAGTCTTTCCATCTTTAGATGTCATTTTCGATCTCCTTCTTCAGGGGTTTAAAATTTTTGTTGTAGAGGTCCTTGGTATCTTTGGTTAAGTTTGTTCCAAGGTATCTTATTATTTTTGAGGCTATTGGGAGTGAGGAGTTCTTCTTATGTTCCTTCTCCACTTGTTCACAGATGTTGGAGAGGTTGTGGGGAAAAGTGAACACTCATCCACTGTTGGTGGGAATGTAAACTTGTACAACCACTATGGAAAGCAGTGTGAACACTAAAAGGTCTAGGAATCAGCCTACCACCTGACCCAGTCATACCCCTCCTGGGCATATACAACAAAGACTCAACCGACCTCAAAGATATATGCATGTCCATGTTTATTGCAGCTCTCTTCACAATAGTAAAGAGGTGGAACCAACCCAAACGCCCCTCAACAGAGGAATGGATGACAAAAATGTGGTACATCTACACAATGGAGTACTATTCAGCGGTAAAGAAAGATGGCATTATGAACTTTGCAGGTAAATGGATGGAGCTTGAAGCCATTATGCTGAGTGAAGTAACACAGTCCCAGAAAGACAAACGAAGAATGGATTCTTTCATTTGTGGGTGCTTACACCAAATCCCACAGGTGAAAGGCAAGCTGAATGACAATACTGTTATATATCTGTTTATCCGAAGGCAAGTATGTTGTTATAATATGAATCTTTCCACGGGCTCTAGAATCCACCAACCAATTATTCTCAGACTCTGTAATTACTGTGTATGGGTGAAGAATATGCATCCATATTTTAGAGTAATATAAAATTAATGGAGGAAAATATGAATTCCTAAACATAAAAAAAGACTGAGAGAAAGATGCAGGACAGTTATGGCAGAATGCATTGTCTGGGGTGGGGTGGGGTGGGGTGGGGAGAAGGGAAAGGGGAATATGCCTGAACTGAATTGAAAAATGATGTATGAAATATACAAAACATCAATAAAAATGGAGAGATAAAAAAATGGAGAGATATATAAATAAATAAATAGCAGCAGAGACACTGTGCCTCCTTCTCTGGTTCCTGATTTTAATGGGAATGCTTCTGTTACTTTTACAATTAGAAGGATGTTGACTGAGAGTTTGTTGTACCTTGTTTTAATTATGTTGAGGTATGGTCCCTCCAGTCCAATTCCTCTAGGGCTTCTATCATAATTGCCTGCTGAATGGTGTCAAAGTCCTTTTCTGGATCTATTGATTTAACCATGTGATTTATGTTTTGAGTTATATGTGTTGAAGCACAACTGCATCTCTGGAATAAAGCTGTTTTGATTATAGTGCATTATTTTTTGAATATTAGATTGTATGTGGTTTGCAAATATTATGTTCAAAATTTTGCATCTATGTTATTCCTTCTTTTATAACCTGGTTTTGGTATTAAGAGTGAGGCTGGTTTCAGAGAATGAGTTTAGAAGCTCTGGCCCTCAAATAACAAGTGGATAACAAAAATGTGGCACATCTACACAATGTTCTATGCAGCAGTAAAGAGAGATGAAATCATGAACTTTGCAGGTAAATAGATGGAACTCAAAGCCATTATGCTAAGTGAAGTAACACAGTGCCAGAAAAACAAATGAGAAATGGTCTCCCTCATTTGTGGATCTTAGCACCAAATCCCCAGTTGAAAAGCAAGCTAAGCAACGTTATAGTTATATTTCTTTTTATCTGAAAGCAACTTTGTTGTTATCACAGGAACTAGGAATAATTTACCAGTTATTCTCAGACATTGTAATTACTGTATATGGGTGGAAGGTACGTACTCATATTTTAGGGTAATATAAAATTAAAGGGAAAATGTGAATTCCTAAACATATTTTGGAGTTAACATACAGTTTATTTTTGGAGGACATAATTTTAGTATACATATATATATATATATAT
>VZQC01008131.1:217942-249450 GCA_009823505.1 Rhizomys pruinosus
CACACACACACACGCGCGCACACACACACACACACACACACACACACACACACACACACACACACACATATATCACCTAAATTGGAAGATTTTTTTTTTGGCTAAAAGATATTATGTTTTCCCCAAGGAAGTGTTAGAAGGCTCATCCCTGACAAGCCCAAACAACAATCGATCCTGCCCTTGAACTCCAAACTGGGGTCTCTCCCTCCCATGGCCACTCAAATGAGGTCCAGTAAGCACCGCGTCCTGTCCTGATCCTCCTGCACTAGCCTCTATGACAGAGCCTGGGTAGGCCAACAATGTCAGTCTACACTGTGAAGAGGCTGAAACTCCAGTAGCCACTCAGTCCACAAGCTGAATGTCTCAGCAGTCCCCATCTGGCACTGAAGGTTTGGGGGATTCATGGAGAGACATGAGTCTTCAGTACATATTGGAGGGTAAAAACCGTGTCTCATGTCTTTGAAGGATGGCAAAAGCAGTGGTAGCCACAGAGTACATGCACTTGTCATTAAGAATTCAGGACAAGCAAAACAACAGTGCTTTCTCTCTCTTTTTTTCTTTTTTTCTTTTTACTAATATCTCAAGTTTTATATCTGAAGTACAATTTCTCAGGCCTTACTAATTATTTATTTCTGGTTATACTTTCCTTTTGGATGGTTAAGGCCACACAGTTAGCCCAGATTAACCAAGGTTTGCTTGCTTGTTTGTTTGTTTGTTTTCTCAAGGTCACTTGAAGATCTGGTCTTCAGGGGTCACTCGGTTTTTTTGTTTGTTTGTTTGTTTGCTTTTTTTTCGAGGGTAGCTCCTGCCTCCTTTCAGCTTTCCATTTACCATTTCCACCCACTGTAGGACAAAGTCAGGTCTTGGTAGACCAGGCTTCTCTTTTTAAAGCATGAGCATACTTTTCTCTTTATAGCCTGAACACTGGATGAAGTTCCATTAGTGAACCTCCAAGACCTCCCTACACAGGAAGACTAGTGACTCACATTTGGAAGACATTTCAAGAGACGCTTCCATGCATAGTCCCCTGGGACTTAGTTGACTTCTGAGTGCTAGGAACAAAGTTATCCCTTAGGTCCCTCAGCCAAATTGAATATAGTCATTAAATATATAAAATTAATATATAAAATATTAAATATAGTCAGGAGGTTTTAAATTACTGTTTCAATTTCCCATATTTTATGTATCTGTTTTTACTGTTAATCTCTTCTTGGTTAGCATGTGTGATTACCATAATTTTAGGTATCCATCAATTTTTTAGGCCATATTGCTGAAGAGTGGACAAGATTTGGAGAAATGGAGCTGGAACTGACCTGGAAGCCACCTCCCCTGAAGGCTAATTCTCACAAATTTGGGGAACACTACACAAGCTGCTAAAGGAGAAGAATATCAATCGATTGTCCAACCCCAGATTTAAGGCCGAATAACCATATCAATGACTGGCACATCCAACAACATTGGTGCAGTAGTGGTAGGCTTTTCTTGTGAGTAATAAGTAGCTACTGAATTGGATTTAAAGCCTACTCAGTGGGAGGAAAATCCTGAGTGGTACTGTAAACATAGTCAAATGCACATAGCTAGAGAGGATATAGATCTTAGAGAATACCTCAAAGCTGACATATACTTAGATAAGTGTAATTTCTTACTGTGTGCAAAATATGAATTCTTATGTTTATGGACAATTATACCATTCACCATTCATCAAAGAAGCTTCTTTTTCAATGAACAGAGATTATTACTGAATTCCAGAATTGGTAATACACAGAGATCATCTGTGAATTGCTCAAACATAAGTGCCACATCTATGATGCAAACTCTACACCTAAGACTCATAAAACACAGAACGAGAGGTGAAAAGACCACCAATGCTTCTCTCAGTTCTCATCAGTGAAGCTACTGCATGTAACAGAGGGCCAGGAACTCAAAAAGTAACAAATGCTAAAAGAGTGGAAAATAAAATTCCCCAGAGTTTGGGTCCCTATATTAATCTTCACCCACCCAGGGTTAAGAGAGCATTGAAGAAAAGTGGGTGGACAGATTATAAATGCCAGGGAGGACATGCATGATCATATGGATATACAGTCACACAAGCTCCTGGGACCTTGCTCATATGAGTATACAGTAATGTTGTCAGCATGCACAAGACCCATGCAAAGTGAAGAAGAAATATACCTAGCTGGAGGCTGGAGACATGTCTCAATGTTTAAGAGTGTCAACTGGTCTTACAGAGGACCCAGGTCTGATTCTCAGCACCCACATGGCAGCTAAGAACCATATTTAAGTCCGGTGTGGTGGCCTATGCCTTTAATCTTAGCACTCAGGAGACAAGAGGCAGGTGGATCTCTGTGAGTTCAAGGCCAGCCTGCTCTACAGAGTGAGTTCCAGGGCAGCTGGGGCTATAGGGAAACCTTGTTTCAAAAAAAATGTCCTTCCTTCCAGGCATGGTAGCACTCACCCACCTTTAGTCCCAGCACTCTGGAGGTGGAGGCAAGTGGTTCTCTGTCCATTCAAGGCCAGCCTGGTCTATATAGTGAGTTCCAGGCCCGCTGGGGTTACAGGGAGATCCCATCTCAAAAAGACAAAAAAAAAAAAGAAAGAAAGAAAGAAAGAAAGAAAGAAAGAAAGAAAGAAAGAAAGAAAGAAAGGAAAGAATTAAACCTAGCATATAACTCTACAAATAGGCAGCAGGGCCCAACCTGAGTGGAAGAATTATTGGCAAATGCTTGCCGTTGGGTGACAAAAATGTTATCCTCTTAAGGGGAGGGTCTTTTGATAGGTGGATTAGACCACAGTGGATGAAATTACAGTGAGGGATGTCTGCTTACTGGCTTGTTTTCCTGGTCGATGCTCAGCCTGCTTTCTTTTTTTATAATGCTTTTATTGATGTTTTGTGTATTTCAAACATCATTTCTCACTTCAGTTTAGACATATTCCCCTTTCCCTTCCCCCCAGACCACCTCAGACCATGCACTCTGCCATAAATATACTGCATCTTTCTCTCAGTCTTTTTTTGTATTTAAGAATTCACATTTTCCTCCTTAAATTTTATATTACTCTAAAATATTCATACACACTTTCCACACATATACAGTAATTACAGAGTTAGAAAGTAAGTGGTGGATCAATTCTAGAGCCCAATAAGAGATTTATATTATAACAACATAGCTTTCAGATAAACAGAAATATAAAAATAATGTTGTTCAGCTTGCCTTTCATCTGGGGATTTGCTGTTAGCATCCACAAATGAGGGAGACCATTTACTGCTTGTTTTTCTGGGACTGTTACTTCACTTAGCATAACGGCTTTGAGTTCCATCCATTTACCTGCAAAGTTCATGATTTCATCTTTCTTTACCGCTGAGTAGTACTCCATTGTGTAGATGTACCACATTTTTGTCATCCACTCACCTGATGAGGGGCATTTGGGTTGGTTCCACCTCTTCACTATTGTGAATAGAGCTGCAGTAAACATCGATGTGCATGTATCTCTGCTGTAGGGTGAGTCTTGTGGGTATATACCCAGGAGTGGCATGGCTGGGTCAGTTGATAGGCTCATTTTGTGTCTTTTAACGATTCTCACACTGCTTTCAATAATAGTTGTACAAGTTTACTTTCCCACCAGCAGTGGATGAGTGTTTCCCTTTCCCCACAACCTCACCAGCATTTGATGTCTTTTGTGTTATTGATCTTATCCAGTCTTATCGGAGTGAGATTATATCTGAGAGTGGTTTTAATTTGCATTTCCTTAAATATCAGTGAGGTTGAACACCTTCTTAAGATGTTTCTCGGCCATATCTACATTCCTCCTCTGTGGAAGATCTTATTCAGATCTTTGCTCCATCTTTTGATGTGATTATTGTTTTCGTTCTTCTTGTGTTTTTGAGTAGCTTGTAACTCTGGAAATTAATCTTTGTCAGATGTATCTGCAGTGAAGGTTTCCTCCACTCTGGGATTTCTCTTCCTTCCTGTATTGTTTCTTTTGATGTTACAAAACTTTTGAGCTTTAATGAGGCCCACTTGTCAATTGTTGATCTTATTTCTTGTGCGCTTGGTTTGTTTGTTTTTTTTTTTTTGAGGTCTTTTTTTGTTTTGTATTCTGCTGCCAAGTTTTCTTTCTATCACCTCCAGAGTTGGGTTTCACAGTTGAGGTCATTGGACCATCATGGATGACTTTGTACAAGGTGAGAGGTATGGGGTTTAAGTTTCATTCTTCTACAGTGGGTGATCCAGTATTTTGCCAATTACCACTATACTAGAAGATTGCTGTCTTTCCCATTGGTGTCTCTTGGGCCCTTGTCAAATATGAGGTGGCTGAATTTGTATGAGCTCAGGTTTGGATCTTCAGTTAGTTATTCCATTGGTCAACTGGTCTGTTTGTGTGCCAGTACCAGGCTGGGTTTTATTACTATAACCCTGTAGTATAGTTTGATGTGCCTGGTATAGCGATTCCCCCCTGTATTGCTCTTTGTCACTCAGGTTGCTTTGGCTATTCGGTCTTTTTTTTTCCAAATGAAATTGATGGGATTTTTTTCCAAGCCTTGTGAAGAAGCCTCTTGGGGATTTTGATTTGGGATTGCATTAATCTGTCAAAAGAGTTTGTGTTGGTAGAGGGACATTTTTTACTATATTTTTTTCCCAATCCTGAGCATGGAATGGTCTATGCCATCTTCTGACGTCGTCCTCAAGTTCCTCTTCAGAGTGGTTGTAAAATTTTTGTTGTAGAGATCCTTGGTGGTCTTTGTTAGGTTTAGTTCCTGAGGTAGTTAATGTTTATTGAGGCTATATGTGTGAGCGGGAAGGTCTTCCTTGTAAACCGAAATTCCATGTTAAGGATGTAAAGAAAGGCTACTGATTTTCTAGGTTATTTTGATATCCTGCCACTTTACCAAAAGCTCTTAATCATTTCTAGGGTTTTTCTGGTGGAGTTCTTAGCATTCCCTTAGGTAGACAATATATCATCAGCAAAATAGGATTAGCTTGACTTCCTCTTTTCCAATTAAGTAACTCCTCTACTTCTTTTTCTTGCCTATTGCCCTAGCAAGGGTTTCAGCACTATATTGAAAATGAGTGGTGACAGGGGGCAGCCTGCCGAGTTCCTACCTTTGAAGGGGAATGCTCTGTCATTCCCCATTTAGGATGATATTGGCTGTGGGTTTCCTGTATATGGCTTTGAATACATTGAGGAATGATCCCTCCAGACCATTCCCTCCAGGAATTTAACCATGAAGGATGTAGATTTTGTCAAGGGCTTTCTCCGTGTCAATTGAGAGGATGGTGTGATTTTTTCCTCAGTCCAATTTTATGTTTTGATGAGTTTATTGATTTTTATGTTGAACCATCCCGGCAATCTCGGGTAGGAACCGACTTGGTCATGTGGATGATTTGCTTGATGTGGGTCTGTATGCGATTTGCCATATCCTGTTTAGAATTTGACATCGTGTGTCATTAGGGAGATGGGTCTATAGTTCTCTTTTTGGTTGTATCTTCCTGGTTTTGGTAGTAGCGTGATGCTGGCTCATAGAAGAATCGGGGAGACTCCCTCCGTTTGTATCCTCTAAACAACTTGAGTAGGAATGGGTGTAAGTCTTTTGGAATATTTTAAGAATTCTGCTGTGAAACCATCTGGGCCTGGGCAATTTTTGGTTGGGAGGCTACTTATTACATCTTCGATTTCTTCCTGTA
Organism: Rhizomys pruinosus; assembly: GCA_009823505.1. Lineage (NCBI taxonomy): Eukaryota > Metazoa > Chordata > Mammalia > Rodentia > Spalacidae > Rhizomys > Rhizomys pruinosus. The sequence continues at coordinate 223,624 of VZQC01008131.1, forward strand.
CATTGGTCTTTAAGGCTGTCGATCTCTTCTTGGGGGAGCTTTGGTGATTCCTAGATTATTCAGATATTCTCCATTTCTCTCAGGTTTTCAAACGTAAGAAGAATATAAGTTTTTGAAGTATTCCCATATTATTGTCTGGACCTTTCATTGTCTGTTGTGAATATTTCCCCTTCGTACAGATTCTATTGATTTGGAGTTGTTCCCTCTTTCTTTGGTTAACTGGGCTAAGGTCTGTCTATCTTTTTATTCTCTCGAAGACCCAACTTTTGGATTTTATGATTTTTGTTTGGTTTTTCTTGTTTCTATTTCATTGATCTCTGCTCTGACTTTTGGTTTTTCTTCTTGTCTGCTTGTTTAGGTTCATTTGTGTTGTCTCCAAGTATTTTTAGCTGCAGTGTTAGATCATTCGACTTGTGCTCTTTCTGTTTTTTTAATGTAGGCACTTAGAGCATAAACTTCCCTCTTAAGACTGCTTTAAAGTGTCCAGAGATTTTTGTGTTGTTTTATCAATTTCATTTGTTACGGAATGTTTTTTTTTTTTTTTCTTTTATTTCTTCCTTGACCCTACATTATAAAGAAGTGTTGTTTAGTCTCCATGTTTTCCTGTAGGTTGTAGGGTTTATTCTGGTGTTGATATTGAGTTTTTGCACTGTGGTCTGATAGAATGCATGAGATTATTTCAATCTTTTTATATTTGTTGAGTTTTTCCCTGTGTCCCAGTATATGGTCTATTTGGGAATGTTCCATGGGGGCTGAGTAGAAAGTGTATACTTATCTGGTGTTTGGGTGGAATATTCGATAGATGTCTGTGAGGTCCATTTGGTGTATTGTGTCATTAGTTCAATGTTCTCTGTTTATCCTTTGTCTATTGATCTCCTCTAGGGGACTTACTGGGGTATTGCAACTCCCCTACCATTAGTGTGCTGGGTTTTAATCTGTGCCTTGAGATCCTGACGAATTGTCTTTATAAAGTTTGTTCGTGCACCAATGTTTGTTGCATATCTTATGATTGTGAAATCTTCTTGTATTGTTCCTTTCTAAGATTTGTAATGCCCCTTTTGTTTCTTTTGAATTCTTTTGCTTTGGAGTCTATTTTGTCTCATATTAGAATAGCACCACCCACTTTCTTTTTGTACATTTGCTTGAATACTTTCTTCCATCCCTTCACCTTAAGTTGGTGCTATCCTTGAAATTGAGGCGGGTTTCTTGTAGACAGCATATAGGTGGGTTTTGTTTACTAATCCATTCTCCAAGTCTATGTATTTTCATTGGGGAGTTTAGCCCATTATATTTAAAAAAATTTTTTTATTTTATTTTATTTCTGTGTTGTGTATCAATGTACTGTCTTGCAGCAGGTCTGTGCACCCATGTGTGCACTTGCCGAAGCGTTCAGCAGACGGAGGGTGTTGGATTCCTCCGGGACTGGAGTTCTCCTGAACTGGAGTTTCAGATGGTTCTCGGCCACCCCATGTGTTGCTTGGGTATCGCAACCCCCAGGGTCCTCTGTAATGAGCGGTTGGTCAAGCACTCTTAAACGCTTAGGCCATCTCTCCAGCCCCTAGCCCATTAATATTTAAGGTTATAATTTAAAAGTGATGTTCTTCTCCTTTATTATCCATTTGGACTCTAGCCTCTGATTTTGCTCCTATGGTTCGTTTTTATTAGTTTTTTTCCTAGGTGTTTGAGGATTTGTTGCTCCTTTTCTGCCCTTTGAAATTGCTTCAAGTATTTTATGAAGAGTTGGTTTTCCAGACATGTATCATCTTTTTAGGTCATGGAAGATTTTTCTCTCTCCTTTCACTATAGTTGACATTTGCTGGGTAAAGTATTCTGTGTTGATATCCATAGTCCTTCCCACTGGGAATGCTTTGCTCCATTGTTCTTCTGCTTTCATGGTTTGAGCGGACGTCAGTTGTTAATTTGATGGGTTTCCCTTTGTATGTTGACTTGTTGTCTTTTGTGGCTCAGAATTTTGTCTTTGTTGGACATCTCGAATTTTAACTATGATTATGGCATGGGAAGTTTCTTTTATGATCTTGTCTATTTGGGGTCCTATGTGCTTCTGTATTTGTATGGGTCTGTCTATTTTAGTTTGGGGAAATTTTCATCTATTATTATGATGAAGATTGATCCATTACTATTTTCTTGAGATCTTCCTCCTTCCTCTATTCTATGATGCAGAGTCTGATCTTTTCCTAGTGTTCCATATTTCCTGGTTCTGTTGTTCCAGTGTTTTGTGATATTTTTAATTTTTCATTAATCTTTATTTGCAGGCTTTTTAATTGCTATGTGTTATCTTCAAGGATCTGATATTCTTTGTTCTGCTTCCCCTCCATCTATTTCTGAGCTTTTTTTCCTTTCCTTTCTTCTTGATTAAATGAGTGTTCTAATTCCTTTTTGTTTCCTCCTGTGTTTCCTTTAGTACTTCCATTCCCTTTTTGAGCTTCTCCATTCTCTTCTTGGTCCTCCTTACTCCACTGGTTGGCCCTTCCTTTTTTTGTGTTTCTACTTCCTTCTGGTGTTTGATTTTTTCTCCCTCTAGTTCTTCTGAGTTTGTGGTCTGTTCCTTTAGTTTCTTTCTGAAGTTTGTCATTGTTATCCCTCTAGGTCCTTTTTTTTTTTTTTGAAGTGTTTTTTTTTTACATCTTAGACATTCTGCTTCTTTAATTTTTTTCTCCCTCAGTTCTTTCTGGAATTTGTCAAATCTGTTCCTTTAGTTCTTACCGAAGTTTGTCATTGTATCCCTCTAGGTCCTTTTGAATTTTTCCTTCTCTCTCTTTAGTTCTCTGACTTCCTCTTTATGTGCTTAATTTCTCTGCATAGGGCTGCAATTATTCCTCTAAAAATCTGTTCCTTGGGTCACATCCAAGGGTATCCCATTGTAGCTATCTCTACATATTTTGGTAGAGATTGGTGCTGGATTATCCTATGCCTTTCCCATATTGTCCCTTCATCCTGTCCCTAGCATGTGGCTTCCTTTTTGGTTCAGATCACAAATACCTTTCACTATGTTAGCGGATGGTTTTGCTTTCCTCCTTCAGATGTTTTTTTTTTTTTTTCTTCCTCCTCTTGTTTATGGAGTATTGATTGTCTAGTTTTCAATTTTGTTTCTATATTGGATATGGAAAATGCCAAAGCACTCTTCTCTTCTTGTTCCGAGGTTTCTCCAAAAAAAAAGGCACTGATTCTCAAACGATCTCCAGCGGTGGCGGGGGTTGTGTGGGGAGTGGGGTATAGCCTGACCTTAGACTGCGCCCAGGCAGTCCGCACAAAGGTGCAGAGCAATGACCCAAATCCACCGACCCTCTGGCCCCGGCACCAAAGGCGAAGGGCAGTCCCGCCCAAAAGGCCTCAGACATGGGAAGAACCCAGCTCCAAAGGTAGTTGCCCGGGTGACTTCTGGGTATCCAGCTACCAAGCTATTCGCCCAGGTGTCTTCTGGGTTTCCTGCTCAAAGGCGCAGCTTCCCTGGCCGCCGGACTCGCCTGACCCTCTGGCCCCGGTGGGCCAAAGGGAAGGGCCACATTTTCTTGATTACGGTTATAAGGAGGTCCTAGCCCACTGCAAGCAATCCCATCCCTGTGGGCCTGGGCTATATAAGAAAGTAGCTGACAAGCCAAGGAAAGCCGTCCAGTAAGCATCGTTCTTCCATGATCCGCTTCAGTTTTGGCTCCAGGTTCCTGCCTTGAGTTTCTTCCTTAGTTTCCCTTGCTGATGGATTGTAAGCTACAAGATGAAGTAAATCTTTCTTCCCAAATTGGTTTCAGTTGGCGTGGTATATCACACGCAACAGAAGCAAATTAGGACAGAAGCTGGTACCAGAAACATGGGGGGTTGCTGTGACAGACCTGACCATACAGCTTTTTGCTGTTTCGAGGGAAGAAGGTAGAAAGAATTTGGGAGCTTAGAGCTGGAAAAAACATTGAGTGATCAGAACTTAATGAAGCTACTGTGGGAACGTGGAGATAATTCTGAGAGCAATGCAGACAATAAAGACCTGACTGTGAGGTTTCAGAGGGAACTTTGAGAATCCTTCAAATATTCTATCAATGCTAACCATGTGGTATTTTGATTGAAGGCATTGTAGTTTCGGTTATCTGGGATTTGAAGAATAAGCTGTAGTTAAAAGATCAGTACCACTGAAATAAAACTTTGGCTGTAGTTTGACATTAGTGCAGGTTAGCTGGGGCTGACAAATCAGCTGTGCTTGATAAGAATCTATACCATTGAGGGAAAGCGTATGTAGTATTTCTTCAGGGTCAAGACATAGGACTTACAGTGCAGTGCAGGGTTGGGGAGGCCACACATCAATTTGGCAGTAGTACTTGGCAAATAATGTTTAACAATCTTCCATATAGTGTTAGTTTTGAAGGCATGAGGGGTCATGGAGAGTAGCTGAGGCTTGGCATTGTGTGGTAGGGTTAGAGTCTTCATGAAGGCAGGCCATTGATGAGAGCAACCTCAGTTGCCAATGGAAACTCCAGATTGAAGGAATATATAGAGAAGGCTGAGGGTAGGGCACCATTGGCAGGGAGGAGTCTCTGAAGCGGCCAGGGGAGGCCACTTATAAAGGCAAAGCCTCACTTTAACTGGAGACTCCAGCATATTAGAGGTATCAGGACTGTAGGACATCTGCCAAGGACAGCATCAAGTGTGCAGCAGAATTGGTGTGAGGTCCAGGAACAAGATGTGTGTGTGTGGTGTGTTGCGGTGTGTGTGTGTGTGTGTGTGTTACTTGGGAAAGGTGGAGAAGTGCAACTGCCTAAACCCCTTTGGATCCCAGATCATGAGTCAGTTCCAGACCACAGACAACTAGCTTTTACACTGTGGATTTCCGTTTTGTTTTGATGTGATTGTAACTCTACCCTGGTTCTTCCCTTTTAGAATAAAAAAGTACATAATTATTTTGGACTTTACTAGAGTTAAGAGTTAAGAATTTTGAATCTTTAAAGAGACTTGGACTTTTAAATCATTGGAATTTTTAAAAGCCTTTGGGAATTTAAAACAGTTGGACTCTCTTTTCCCTTAGGATATTAAATGAGATTCTTGGAGGGACAAGAAATGGGAAATGGTATATCTTAATGTGATGTGTTTTTGTGTCAAAGTTGACAAAGGATGGACTGGGATAGTTTTATCAACAAACTTAGATACATCTTGGAAGAAAGAATCTCAGCTGAGGAATATCTTCATGACGATTTTTTTTTTCTGTTGGCATATCTGTGAGGGCATTTTCTTGAACATCGATTTTGATGTAGGAGGGCACAGTCCCCTATGGAGAATATAATCCTTGAATAGGGGGGCCAGGGCTATATAAGAAAAGGTAGCTGAGCCAAACCAGGGGAAGCAGGCCAGGAAGCCGTTGCTTGTCCATGGTCAGTCTCTGCTTCAGTTTTGGCTCCAGGTTCCCTGCCTTGAGTTTCTGCCTTCACTTTCCTCAATAACAGATTATAAGCTAAACCGATAGAATAACTCTTTCCTCTCCAAGTTGGTTTTGATCATGGTATTTTACCACAGCCACAGAAAAGAAAATTAGAATACCTCAATAAGCCATTAAAATTAGTTTAATACTATGTCAATAACTACTTCATGGAATGGACATGGGAGATCCAGTGGGCTTTTCCATACACATGACTTCCTTTCTACAGACTGTTAGCAGCTCAATGCTCCTCAGAGCCTTGAGTGGGGAGTTTCATCCTCCAGGCTCCTCCTCTGCCAGGCTCTATCCTTTCCTTTACTTTCTTTCTGCGTAACCGTCTCTGACCACCACTTTCTAAAAGACCCAGTTATTCCATCCAGGTGCACACATTAGCAGCCAACCTGATAGACACCCTGCTATTTCTTCCTTAAATCTCACTCTCATGAATGATTCTGCTTGTCTGCTCCTTCCTCTCTCAGACCAGGGACCTTTGTCTACCTGTGTACAAGGCCACAAGCAACTAGTGCTTTGACATTTTTAGAATAAATGAATACATTAACAAATGATGTTAAATAGGAGTTTGCCCAAACCATAAGACACAGAACCAAGGATAAGTTGACTCGGGGAGAGGCCTATCTGGGACCTCATCTTGACTATTGGATACCTTTATACAGCTGGGACGGTGAAGGCAGCAGCAGCTCTGAAGTCTTTGGGTTTTACTTGAAATTAGACACCTCTAGCGCTCCTCCAGTGTGAAAGTAAGGAAAATTTCCCAACTCAAGGTGCATTTAAGAATACATTTTTCAAATATATTTTTAAAATACGTTGCTTCTTAGCAAGACGCCATCATTCGAAGGAATATAATCCAGCACAGCATTTCTTTTGCTTTGGCATTTTTTCACATTGAGATATGGAATATGAGCTAATAGTTTAGAAATTTACATCATATGAAATGGTTTGATGAAGTCATTATATGCTTGAGCAATTTGATTAATGCCTATCTTCTAGGCTAGACTGTATATTCCATGGTAACATTGATTTTGTTTGCTCTGCTCAACTCTCAGGACCTAGCCGATGTCCAGCACATAATAGGAATTCAGGGTGTACTTCCTGAGCCAGTGCCAGAAAATTAGTTCTGAGGCCTGGGATATGGGCCCAGCTTCCTCATACCTTTTAGAATATTTCTTTCCTTTCTCTCCACTGACTTGTCAGACATTATCATTCTGAGAGATAAAAAGTACACGATTCTTTTATTTCCCTTGATCTTCACACTTGCCAGAGAGCTGAAGAAGATTTAGAGGTCTCTGGTACCCTTATGCTAAATGCCTTCAGGAAAGGAAGAATAAAGTTCGACAATGAATTATTTCTAAAATGGAGATTTATCCCTCTTCTATGGGATGATGCAAATAACACTTTGAAAGGAAAGTTTTCTCCAAATAATGGCAAGTACTACATAGACTTTGACCTCATTTTGCACATTCGATGTCTTTCTAAGTAGTATGTAGTTGAAACTTTATTATGATAAATTCCATTTCTCATGATTTCTATTCTTATCTTGAGAAATGTTTTGCCTAGAAAAGAAAGAAAATTGGCCTCCCAATAAAAAAATCACATTTCAAAAGCATCCAACCTTTATTTGGTGTGTGGCATCAGTACGTTTAATTCTCTCCTGCCAGAAAAATTAATCAAACAGACAACTGATCTGTACAACCTCTGCACACCCATAGTACAGTACAGCCACTGATTGTGCCTGTTTGGAATTTCCCACTGCCTGGATGTGACTTGAATGTGTAAGCAGACACAATGCCTCCGCTGCTGTCACAGGACTTTGGCAAAACACTGTTGAAGAACTAAATGGAAATGTTTTTTCAGGCAGAACAAAAGCAATTCTTCTAAGTTGTCCCTTAGCCTTGAATGACGCTCTTCCCCTCCCTTCTCTCCCTTCCACACAGAAATGCCCTTTATGCCCTGTGATGTGTTAAAGAGTTTAATTATCTGCTTATCAATTTTGAGCACCTCTTAATTTCTCAGGAAAAACTGCAAGTAGGTAAGATATAACTGATTGCAAGAGTATTGGAAGGTGATTGCTGGGACAAGGGACACAGAAGAAGCAAAAGTCCTGGAAGGTTTCTCTTTGCTATTTCTCAAACACTAGAGAAAAATTTGACCACTGTGGCAACTAAAGAAGAACATAAGTGTAAACAAAGAGAACTGCTGTTACTATTCAGATTGCGGGCGGGCTGTATTTGCGGTCGTTTCTTTCTTTCTTTCTTTTCTTTCGTCTTTCTTGCTGTACTTTCTTATATCTAGATTTTCCATTCTTTTCTTTCTTCTTTCTTTCTCTTCTGTCTCTCTCTCCCTTTCTTTCTTTTTCTTCTTTCTTTCTTTTCTCTTCTTTCTTTCTTTCGTTTATTTCTTGCTTTCACTTCTTTCTTCTCTTCTCTTTCTTCTTCTTTCTTTCTTCTTTCTTTCTCTCTTTCTTCTTTCTTTCTTTTCTCTTTCTTTCTTTCTTCCTTCCTTCCTTCCCTTCCTTCCTTCCTTCCTTTCCTTCCTTCCTTTCTGGTATTTTCAAGACAGGGTTCCTGTAGTTCCCACGCTGGCCAGGAACTTGCTCTGTTAGACCCGGCTGCCTTGAACTCACAAACATCCACTCTTCTGCCTCCCGCGTGCTAGAATTAAAGGCGTTAGCCACCCACACCCTTCAGCTTGTTTCTTTCTATTGTAGGTTGAGATCGTATGCTGATATAAGACAACATATCACTAGTGTTGTAGAAAGCTATTCTGTTTGCCTTTCTGCACAGAAGATGGGGCTAAGAAGAGTAATCAGACCTTCACCTAAGATTCCAGCCACTCTACCCCATACCACCTTCCAAACTGTATGTAATTCTACCCCAACCGAGCATAGCTTCAGGAGGTGATAAAGCATAGAGTTTATTAGAGGTAGAGCTTTCATCTATACAGCTATGGATGTTGTTATCCAAGCTGGGGCAAGGCTTTCTGGTGGCAAGGCTACTTTGCTCCTGTAAGCAACCCCTCACTCAAGCTCTGTAAATCAGTAAACAAAATATACTTCATGAACTCATCTAGGAATGTTTCTCCAACTTCATAATTATTTCCTTAGGATGGATAATGAAAAAGGAAGATAACCATGATTCAGACGCACCCTGACTTGTGCTTTGTGCATGCATGCTGCTGTGTGTGTGTGTGTGTGTTTGCAGATGAACACAGAAAGAAGGGTAGGTATTCCCCTGGAGCTGGAGAGTACAGTCTATTTCAAGTCACCCAACATGGGTACTGAGATGTGAACTCTGATCCCCTGAGCAGCATATACTTAATCACAAAGCCATCTCAAAAACCCAGTGTTGCCCCCACCTCTTCCTATGTTAGGACTGTGTTCAGTACGCAATGTCTGGAACAGCTTTTTGTCCTGCTTCAACATTCCTATCCATTTTGCTAATCACATTGTGCCTTGTTGCGTTGGTTGCTTTAATTACTACTAGGCTTCAGAATTTCTGTTTGGGCTTTTGGATTTTCTTCTTCCTGAGAGATATGCTATCCCTTATTTATTCTTTCTGGGTCATTTTCAAATTACTTATTGGGCTTTCGAACTGCTCCTGTCCAAGAGAAATGCAATTTTCACCTACATCTTATTTCTAGTTAGTTTTATTTTCATTTAATTTTTTTTTATTGAAAATATTATGTGCTATGAGTGTTTTGCCTACATAGATGAAAGTTTAACCATGATACGCAGAGTCCACAGAGGCCAGACGAGCCATCGATTCCCCTGGACCTGGAGTTAGTATAGACAGTTGTGAGTGCCATGTGGGTGCGGGAACTAAACCTAGCGTCCTTATAAGAAGAAGCCAGTGTTTTAACCACTGATCCATTTCTTTAACCCTGTTTAACCTCTTTTAGTTCTTTGGGAAATATTCTGACCATATCAAGTCAAAATATTTTGTCAAAATGTTTTCAGCTACAAATGATAGCTCAACTGAGACAAACTTTAAACCAAAAAAGAAGTTATCTCACATGCATGGGCGGAGTCCAGCTGGCATGGTGTAAACCAAATCGGGGCCCCAAACCAGGTGGCCTTGGGGATGGAACTGCAGGGACACATTCTGCTTTGCATTTACATCCATGTGATGGATGTTTGAGCTATTTCTAGTTGGGACCTTTATAAACAACACTGTTATGAACATTTTAGTGCAAGTCTTTGTGTGGATGTGGTGTTCTTTCTCTTGGATGGAGACCTGTTGAGTGTTATGCACTTTTGTGAACTTTCTGAGAATTTGGCAAATTGTTTTCCCAAGTAGAGATACCATTTTACATTCACACTATGAGTTATGCGAGGGTTTCCATCTCCTGCCGCCTCGATTTTGCATTGTCTGCCTTATTCACTATAGCCATTTCGGTGGATATGATGTGCTCTCTTCATCCAGGTTCTGTTTTGCATTTTTCAATTGCCTAATGACGTTGAGCCTCTTCTCATGTGGTTCTTGGTAGCTCAGGCTTCTTCCTCACTGTAGAATCTCCTACACCTGCTGTCCATTCTCTAATAATCTGTTTATGTTCTTACTGAGTCGTGAAAATTCTTTGGATGTTCTAGATATGTCTACATTTTTTTTTTTTTTTTTTTTATCTGCTTGCAAATATAGTTTCCTAGTCTTTGGCATATCTTTCCATTTTCTTCATGGAGTCTTTTAAAGTTCGTCTTGAATTTGATAAGTCCCAATTTATCAGTTATTAATTGTGACCCATTTTTGCTGGTAGCTTCTTCACCTAACTATGTATTTTAGTTTGTTCTTTTTGAGTTGAAAGTTTGCCTATGATGCGTGCAGTGGGGGACTTACGACCCTGAAGTAGAAAGGATACGAAGTTGTACACTGGGGTGAGGGGGGGGGCGAAAGGAAGTGCTAGCATGGCTGTTGTTTTTTGTAAATATAATCCTATTATTGATGTTTTGTGATTGAATACGGCCATTTTCAGGTCAATTTAGACATAATCCCCATTTCTCTTCCCCCCACACTACCCCACCCCACCACACCCCAGATCATGCATTCTGCCCTACATTTCCTACATTTTTCTCAGTCTTTTTACAGTTTTTGTATGCAGAGGTTTAATGTTTGGGCTGAATTTAACTCTACCCTCCCTTTCTTTGACCCATTCCTTATGTCATTGTTGTTCATTCCCATGTTGTATTGCTCCAAATATTCCTATAAACACATCATATATGTACCAGAATTATGCCCTCTCGGTGAAATAAAACTGTATGTTAGTTCCAAAAATATGTTTAGGAATTTTCACCTTTTGTCCCTTTAATTTTACTCTGAAATATGCAATTATATACCTGCCACCCATATACATTAATTACTCTGTCTGAAAACTAAATGGTGAGTTAATTCTAGAACCCATAAAGAGATTCACATTATAACAAAGTTGCTTTCAGATAGAAAGAAATATACCATAATGTTGCAGCTTGCCTTTCAATTGGGGGATTCGGTGCTAGCATCCAAAAAGGAGGAAACCCATTCCCCATTGGGGGGGGCACTGTGTTACTCACTTAGCATAACAGATTCTAGCTCCATCCATTTACTGCAAGTCATGGTGTCATCTTTCTTTACTGTTGCACACAACTCTATTGTATAGATGTACACATTTTGTTATCCATTTGTTTGTTGAGGGGCATTTGGTTTGATTCCAGCTCTTTGCTATTGTAAGAGAGCTGCAATAAATAGAGATGTGCATGTATCTTGCAGTAGGATGAGTCTTGTGGGTTATATACAGAAGTGAAGTTGTATGGCTGGTCAGGTGTTAGGCTCCATTTTGAGTCTTTAAGGGGTTCTATCCACACTGCTTTCCACATTAGTGTTCTAATCACAGATTGAGGCATGGAACCTGCAGCTCACAGTCCTGCTACCTGAGTTTGGTTACAAGCCATGGACTCTTTTGGCTGAACACACCATCACTTGAGTGAGATTTGGGACAGGTCTCTCAGCTCTTCCTGTCATGTTTTGAGGACATTTCCCAGCTAGTGTAAGCAAAGAGAAATATGGAGTCAAGATGGTGAAGGGCCTTCGGACTAAAACAGTCCCAGGAATTGTAGACATTCATGGTAACCATAAAGACTTCATCAAGTTTAATATATGTGTATTGTAGGGCTGGAGAGAGGCCCCCTAGCGGTTAAGAGGCCGACCCCTCTACAGAGGACCGGGGTTCTATCCCAGCACCCACTTGGTGGCGAAGATACTCTGAAGCTCCCAATTCCAGGAGAACTCCAGGTTCCAGGGGAATCCGAGACCCTCTTCTGAACTCCGCGGCGTTGCACGGACACGGGTGCACCGCCTGTATGCAGACAGTTACATTCATACACATACAGAAACATAAAAAAATAATTAAAAACAAAATTAAAAAAAATATTGTGCTCAGTAAAAGGAACATATGTCATCTAGGTTGATGTTGATAGAATTTTTGTTCTATTAATGCTAATTTTCATGTTGAGTTGAAAATCCTTGAAAAATAATCTATGGTCATTTTCCATATGAACTGCTATCGAAGGCCCTTTCTATCTGGATGCCAGTGTTGGAAGATTGCTTTCCATTTGACTTTTTGAAAATTAACTTTGTCATTAGTTTTTAGATTTTATTTATTTTATTATGTGTGTAAGGGTTTTGCCTTCCCATATGTAAGTGTACCCGATGTATGTAGTGCCTGTGGATTTCAGAAGTGAGTGTTGGATCTCCCTGAGTTGGAGTTAAGGGTGGTTGTTAGCTAGCCACCGGGTGGGTGCTGACAACCAAAAATCTGGGTCCTCTTCAAGGAAGCCAATGGTCTTAAACTGCTACATCATCTCTCCAGACCTATCTCATAATTTTTAATTGCTAAAAATTGTTTCCAAATTTGGTTTCTATCCAGTTCTCATTTAAATCAGTGGTCCACAAAGCAAACAAAAGATATAGAATGTTAAAAGTGGCCTTTCATGTGAGGGAGAGATGACAGTGAGGGAGGAGAATTCCGAGAGTTGGGTGAGAGTTAATCAGATTGCATTTGAATCACATAAAATTGTCAAAAGAACAAGTGTAATATAAAGGAAAAATTCTTATATGTAATTAATTGTGATTCAAGTTGTCAATAAAGGTAATGGACATCAGCACAACTGAGTCCTGAGCATGCGACTCAAGGCCTTCCTTCAGGTAGGAGTAAAATGCAAGTCACTTTTATTCCTTAGTTGTGATCACAGCAAAATCCCTTCTTTGAGTGTGGGTAGAAATGGTGACAATGCAGAAGTTGTCTCCATGGTTGTGTTTTGCTGTACACTAGGCTAGTCAGCTTTCTGCCCTAGAAAAATAAGAAAACACTTAAAAAAGAGAAAGATGATTTTGGCTTCCTGGTTTCAGAGGCTTTAATCAATGAGCAGATGATCACACGGCCATGTTGCTTTGGCCCTGTGGTGTCGTAAAACATCATGGTGGGAGTGCATGGCAGAGAGAGACCAGGAAGCAACAAGAAAGAGCAGAAGCTTGGCATCCCAACACTCTTCAAGGGCACACCGCCTATGACCCCTACTTTCTAACAGGCCTTGCCACTTTTTAATACCACTATATTGGGGACCAATCTTCCAACATCTGAATTTGGAGTAAGGAAAACCAAATTGACACCATAGCCAAGATGTCAATAGCATGTTTTGTTGTAGTTTTGTTTAAGATTCTAAGACATTTTAGTTATTTGGTCATAGGTGTGGCATAGAGGAGGCAAGATTGGAAGTCATTCTGGCTGACTCCAGATTCTTTTTTAGAACTAGAGCATCTTCCATCAGCCCACACAAGGAAGCAGGAGCAGGTTGAAGGCTCTGGCTTGGGTGTTTAAAGAGACGGTCTTTAAGGAGACCATAGAGGGGCCTCTACAGCAGGGATATGTCTGAAATACAAGTACATCTAACTGTCTTGGTGGCCAGGGCATCTTGGCTGCATCTCCCTTAGCAGAGGGATCTTTGCTTTGCTTGGGGGGAGAAGGGGATCAGCTTTTCTCATAGCCTGTGCTAAAGCACCCCTGGTCTGGGTTTAGTCATTCGATCTCAGATGACCCAGTTTCCTTCCCTTAAACCTCAGTCTACTCTTCTGTAAAATTCAATTAGTTGACTTTGGAAAGCTCTTTCAGCAAGGATTTCTATTCTTATTTGCAGAAAAAATAATATTTTGACATCCCCTCCAAACTCAATAGACACTAGAAATGAGACTGACACCCAGTTCCAAAGATTTCATTCAAATAGCGTCTTGACTTTTTAATGAGAATTCTACTTTGTGAAACCTTGCATGTGTAGACTTCTGAATTCTGAGAGAACCTAGCAACTCCAGCACAGAGGCCTGGGCCATTTTTCCTACTTTGGAAAGAGAATGACAAAGGAGCTCACCAATGCCCACTGCATGCATGTTGAAGCTTCCCCTAGGGGCGGTCTTGAACCTTTTCATTCGTGCTTATTGTTCATGAGCATGACTAAGTTGAACTATGAATCCTTTCAAGTTTCAGGAATAATTGTGTATGTTGGGAGGTGGGTTGTGTGTGTATGGGTGGTTAGCATGACATGTATGGGTGCACCTGTCCATGCATACATGTATGGAGGCCAAGGGACATGCGGGGAGTATATTCAGGGCTGCGCCTTGTAGTTTCAAAGAAGCTGCCTTTCCTGCTGGGGCTTTGGCAGCTGAGAGAAGTGGAAAGAGTGGAAGCAATGTGGAGCCAGAAATTCAGGGCCCAGGAGGCTGCACATAGGTCTCTATGAGGGTCCACTTGTGGATTTTAAGAAGAGTAACCAAATGATAACAGTTTCCAAGAAAGATGACAGGAAACACAGCCTTATATCTTCACCCTGACTCATCTCACCTTGCCTCATGGCTTCCACACCATCCCCAGGCAGCCACTGATCATGGCCTGTCTGATGCTCAAAAGTAAGGCCGTCTGATCCTGCATGGCCAGAGTAAAGCTGAATGCTACCCAAATCTCTATGGTCAGCTAAATCAGTGCACACCATTTGACAAGAAAGCCAGAAGTGAATTCATTTCCCTTGCCTCCTCTCACTTCCTAAGGAAACTGCCTTCCTGGGTTTTGCCCAGAAGCTAAAATAGCTATGGGAAATTTGCACTGAGTTAGAGAAGACAGAAACTTATTCCAAGTCCCCTCAATCCCATGTTGGTTCTATGCTCCAAAGAGTCAGGAGAGACCATCACCACCTGGCAGGAAAAGCGGCTGGTCATCAGGTTCCTGAAATATCAGATTCCAAAACACAGACAGTTAATTTTGGAGACTTTTCCATTAGACCGACCTTGTGGATAGTCAGTGTATTGATTTTTCTAGGTATTAAGAAGTTGGACTTTGGCGCATTGGTGCAACTTAACAGAATTATTGACTTATAATTTACATGTCTTAAAGTTACTCATGTAAAGCATATAATTCAATGATTTTCAATAAATACACAGGCTTGTCAATTACTACAACATAGTTTTAGATCACTATCCCTCACCATATTTCTAGTAAATCTGCTTCTACATCCCCAGGGAGCTATTGATCATTGCTCTTTTATTCATTTCTGTATGTTTCTGCCTCATCTATTCATCTTGTCTTCTTTCACATGGGTATGACTAGTGGTTGAGGTTCATCTCCTCTGTACCCATGTTATTCCTCATTCATTTCTGTGGAAGGTTCCATGGCATGGATATGTTGCATCTTGCTTCTCCATTCACTGTGGATGGACATGTGCATTGCTTCTCATTTTTAACTGATATGTTGCTACCATAAATGAGTGCCATACATAAGTAAACTTATTTCTCTTGGGCAAACTTTCAGGAGGGGAAATTTCTGAATTTTATAGCAAGGATTACTGTTTGTTTTTTTTTTTGTTTGTTTGTGGTTTTTTTGGAGACAGGTGTTTCCCTATAGCCCAGCTGTCCTAGATTCACTTTGTAGACCAGGCTGGCCTTGAACTCACAGAGATCCACTGTCTCTGCCTCCCAGGTGCGGTGGGATTTAAAGGCAATGACACAACCCACACCAAGCTTACACATGGAGCTTAGCTTCCTTGTGGTTGCTGGGAATTCAACCCAGGTACTCTGCAGAGCAGTTGGTTGCTCTTAAACTGCTGAGCCCATCTCTCCAGCCCCTAAGCCTTACTTTTAAAGACACTTCTAACCTATCTTTCAAAGTGGCTGTGCCATGTGGAGTTCCCACTAGCAACATAGGAAGCTCCCCATTCTTCTGCATCCTCGCCAGCTCTTGTTATTCCTTACCATGCTCTAGTATAGCAATCCAGTGCTGTGGAATGCACTGCATGCATGGTGAGCTTCCCTAGGGGCGGATCTTGAACATCTTTTCATTCATTCTTATTGTTCATGAGCACGACTAAGTTGAACTATGAATCCTTTCAAGTTTCAGGAATAATTGTGTATTGTTGGGGGGGGTTTGTGTGTGTCTGGGTGGTTAGCATGACCTGTATGTGTGACATGTACAGAACATGTATGGATGGCCAGAGGTTGACATCAGTTGTCTTTTCTTGGTCACTCTCCACCTCACTGTTTTTCCAGGCTGGCTTGTCAAAAAGATGCAGGGGTCCTCCTATCTCTTCCTGCATATCCCATGGTGCCAGAATCACAGGTGTGTGCACCAGACAGTATAGGGTGCTGATGATCTGAATCAACGTGTCATGCTTAAAGTTACGTGAGCACTTTTACTCACAGAGCCATCTCCCTAGCCCCACCAGAAATAATCTTAAAGCTGAGTTCATTTTATTGGCATTAGTAAAACTAGTCACAGGAAGATTAAATGGATTCTACTCCCTACTGGAATCATTCCTATGGTTCATGAAGACCTTGTTGAGGGCTTATATGTGCCTGGAGCTATGCTGGTTTCTGAAGGTAAAACAGTGAGCAAGCCAGCCATGCTTCTTGGTGAGTCTTAAAGCTATGCATGAGAGATGATGTATGTGGCAGGGACTCATGAGTAGAGTGAAGTGTGAATTCTGCTGAGGGTCATCTGCTCACTCATCTCCATGCTGGGGCTAGGAATTCTTAGCTGGTGAAGTAATGACAATCCCCTACCAGGAGTTACCAGCCATTATCTAGACAGATGGAAAAGGAACACCCCCTGTATAGATTTGAAAGGGGTGAGCGGGTGGGGAGAAGAGACCAAGCACTGTCTCTGTATCTAGCAACTGACTGTTGCTTTACATGGCTTGTTGTTAGCATGCTTGGGGAGAGAAGTGAGGCATGGTCAAGATGAGCTGGCCAGGGGTCATGATGCCCATGGGAGGTCAGGACCAGGCTGTTTTCTAGGAAGGTCAAGCCTATTCCTGTGAGATAGAGACAAGAGAGGTGCTCTGGCCTGGGTTTCCTTTTCCGAAGCACAGTCAGGCCATCCAGATCCTCCAGCTTCTACCTCCCTGACATCAAACAAGGCCACCTTGACACTGAGAATGGCATTTTCCCTCCTGTCCTTGGTAGGTGCTACATCACCCTCACCCAGTCTCTGCACCTAACCATGAGTGGAGCCCCATCAGGACCTGCGGGCACAGGCAAGACGGAGACCACCAAGGACCTGGGCCGAGCACTAGGCATCATGGTCTACGTGTTCAACTGCTCGGAGCAGATGGACTACAAGGTACAAGTCACTTGGCTCCTAGAGGAACTAGGACTCTGGTGGAAGCTCAGCCAGGGACCTGGCTATCCACTCTGTGTTGGTTCTGCTCCCCAGGGTTGCAGAGTCCAGAAGGGAGGTTCCCACTTACTGTTTCACAGCAGGTGGGCCCCTGGAGCTTGTGGCCTCCAGTTGCCTCCTTTTTGTAAACAATGAGGGCAAGGCTCCACACATCTGACTATGATAATGCGCTCTCCATAAGCAGGTTCACTTCTCATAATGGTCTTATCCTATGACTGTAAAGTGAAGGTCTAAGCATACACCCTAAAGCTTTAAATTCATGTAGTGATCTAGAGTACAGAAAGGCTTTTATGAGCAGCTTGCTGACCATACCTGTCTCTGGGTAATGAGCCTTTGAACTCCTCTGTAAAATGGACACTCTCTAGGATATTACACAGGACAGATAAGGCTTCTCAAAGCAGACTAGATTATCCAGTCCTCAGCGCAGAGATGCCTGCAGAAAGACAATGGAAAGCCCAGGTGCTTTGCACTCATCATTTTTCAAACAACTAATGCATTTCAGGTTGTGTGGTAGAGAAAAGCCAGAGAAGCAAAGGCCCATGAGGTCACATCTACAGATATTCTGCTCGCAGCCAAATTAAAAAATTTCATTTAAAGATTGAGCAATAGCAGATTGCTTCACTGCCTCCATATTTTTTTTATTTTCCCATATATGTTTTTTAAGCCATCATATGTTTCTTTTGTAAACACAATGAACTGTAACTTCTTTTTTTATTTTATATGATACAAAATATGCATCTATACACTCCATGCCTAAGTCAAAATTAAAAAATTCTGAAAAATTAAACTGTAGGTTTATTCCTAAGCACATTTAGAGAATCACATTTTAACAGTAAAAATTTTGCATGCAGGTATAAAGTTTTGTAACTTTACATTCTTTTTTGGAATCTGACATCTTCTCCATCTATATATGGGGGGGATTAATTACATGATCGATGAAAAATGGTAAAGACAGTTCTAGGCCCCATTTTAGGATTAACATTCATAGGGGCACTGTTGCTTTCAGATACAATGAAATATTATAATAAAATTGCCTCAGTTTGCCTACAACTGGGGATTTGGTGTTTGTTAGCATCCACAAATGAGGTAAACCATTCACCTTTTTTTTTCTGGGCCGTGTTACTTACTTAGTGTAATTGCTTGAGTTCCATCCATTTACCAGCATAATGGCTCATGATGTCATCTTCTTAACTGCTGCCTACAGCTCATTGTGTAGCTGTACCACATTTTGTTATCTAGTCATCGTTGAGAGGCATTTGGGTTGGTTCCGGTTCTTTGCTATTGTGAAGGAGAGCTGTGATAAACATAGCTGTGCATGTATCTTTGCGGTTAGTATGCATCTTGTCGGGTATTACCCAGAGTGGTATGGCTGTGTCATGTGGTAAGTTCATTTTGAGTTTTCCAAGGGATATTTGCATTGCTTTCCACAGTGGTTTTACAGTTTTTTACCTTCCCACCAGCAGTGGTGGATGAGGTGTTCCCTTTCCCACAACCTCCCCAGCATTGGTTGTCTTTGTTTTTTTTTGTTCGTGGCTAGTCTTATTGGAGTGATACCTTAGTGTGGTTTTAATTTGCATTTCCTTATATATTAATGATGTTGAACACTTTTTAAGATGTTTCTCAGCCATCTTTACTTCCTTACTGGTGAAGTCTCTGTTCAGCTCTTTACTCCATCTTTGTTTTCTTCTTTGCTTTTTAAGTAGCTTATATATTCTGGATGTTAATGTTTTGTCTGATGTATCCGTGGTGAAGGTTTCCTCCCACTCTGTGGGTTTTCTCTTCACTTCCTTGATTGTTTCTTTAGCTTGAGTTTGATGAGGTCCCACTTGTCAGCTGTTGTCCTTATTTCCTGTGCAGCTGCTGTTTGATTTAGAAAGCCTTTTCCTACACCTATGTCTTGTAGGTTGCTGCCAACTTTTTCTTCTATCACCTTCAGGGTTTCAGGTTTTAGGTTGAGATCTTTGATCCACTTGGAGTTGATTTTTGTACAGTGTGAGAGGTAGGGGTTTGTATTAGTCAATTTTCTGTTGCTGTGATAAAACACCATGACCAAAGGAACTTATAAAAGGAAGAGTTTATTTGAGCTTATGATTGACGGTTCCAAGGAATTAGAGTCCATTGTGGTGGGAGGCATGGCGGCTGGAGGTGGAGCAGCAAGCTAAGGGTCACATCTCACAATGAGCACAGGAAGCAGAGAGAGTGACTGGAGACCACAAGGCTTGTTAAACTCACTAAGCCTGCCTCCAGTGACATACTTCCTCTAGCATGGCCACACCTTCTAAGACCTCCAAAAACAGTGCCACCAACTGGAGACAAAATGTCTGAATACTTAAAGCCTATGGGGGGCACTCATTCAAACCACCACAGGGTTTAATTTTGTTCTACACATGGTGATCCAGTTTTGCCAACACCATTTGCTGAAGATGCTATCTTTCCTCCATTTAGTTTTTTTTTTTTTTTTTTTGCCCCTTTGTCAAATACGAGGTGGCTGAAAATGTATGAGCTCACGTTAAGATCTCCAATTTTGTTCCATTGGTCAACATGTCTGTTTTTGTGCCAGTACCAGGCTGTCTTTATGACTATGGCCCTGTATTACAGCTTGAAATCTGGTAGACCAAACCCACTGTATTGCATTTTTCACTCAGTGTTGCTTTAGCTATTCAAGGTCTTTTGATTTTCCACATGAATTTAAGGATTTTTTTTCCAAGTCTGTGAAGAAGCTCATGGGGATTTTTATTTGGATTGCATTGAATCTGTATATCAATTTCTGTAAAATGGAATGAGGTGCTGGTGAGGCAAGGCGAACCTGCCTTGAGTGTTGGGAGGCTCAACATCTGCCCTAGGAAGTCCCAGCTTGGGCTCCAGACAGGCACATGGAGGTGCCGGTGAGGCAAGGTGGAACTGCCTTGACCCTTGGGGCACTTTACACCAGCCCCCAGAAGTCCCATCTTGGCCTCCAGGCAGGCCCATGGACTCAGTGAGGTGCTAGTGATACAAGGCAGAACTGCCTTGACCCTTGGGGACCTACTGGCATGTGGGTGCAGTGGGTGGAAGGGAAAGGTGAATATGTACAAATTGAATTGAAAAATGATGTCTAAAATATACAAAACATCAATAAAAGTATTATATTAAAAATAAAGTTGCTTTTCTTATCATGAAGATATTTTGAAATATTTATAATGTTTATGCATCTGTTGAGATGATCACATTATTTTTCTTCATCTCTTATTCATAATACTCAAATTGTGTAAACCATAGTAGTTTTGTAGATCAATACCTGGAAAATGTTTATAATATAGTATAAAAGTCAACTTTTAAAAAGAATTAAATTATTGAATTTGGATGAATTATTGCATGGATGAACATGGAGGAAGTTTTGCTAAGTGTAACAGGCAGGAGTTGAAAATATTACAAGATTTTATTTAGATGTGGTATCCAAAGAAATTTGACCTCATATCAGAGTGTTTAATAATGTTTGCCACAAATAGAGCTGTGTGTGGTTTGGGCATCCCTGCATAAAGAAGGCTCTGATAGGTCATTGTGTGAAGCTGTGAGAATTAAGCCTGGTTGGCAGTGGAGACCCCAAGGAGACATTCCAGATGCCAGAGCTTCAAGATATTTGCCAAGGAGAGCTGCATACAGTGAGTGGTACCAGCCTAGGAAAGAGATATATGCTGCAAGCAAAGACGAAGGGCTGAGCCAATTTACCCAGTTAGAGGGTTGGAAAAATGTCCACCTTTGTGGACCACCATTCTGTGTAGCTGGTGTTGTGAGTAGGCATAGGCTGAAGGGAGGCCAACAGTCATCAGCCTGAAATTCCTGTCCAGGGTTCAGTAGTCTCTGGGCAGGTGGGAAGTCACGGACAAGAGAGGAACATGTGTCTTGTGGGTCTAGGCTAAGGACCCGATTTAGAAGAACCACTCAGGCCAGGTTGTGGGAAGTAGCCAGCTGACCTCTGCACCTAGGGGTCAGCTCCCCACAGTGCCACAAAGCAGGCACTGATTCCCTTCCCATAGCAGGGCCCTGTGGTCCTGTTTGGCATAAAAAGAAAGCTTCCTGGGGCAGGAGAGATAGCCTAGTGGTTAAGAGCACCAACTGCTCTTGCAGAGGACCCAGGTTTGATCCCCAGCACCCACATGGCAGCTGAGAACCATCTTTAACTCCAGTTCCAGGGGAATCCATCACCCTCTTCTGACCTCCGCAGCATTGCATGACACGGGTGCACAAACCTACATGCAGTCAGTACATTCATATACATAATAAAAATAAAATTAAAACAAAGAAAGCATTCTCCCCAAACATGGGGCAGAGAGACCAGTTTGTTAAGCTAGAATCTCTGCAAGATGGAAAATGATAACTTTAAGGAAGCTACGTTTCAGGAGGAATTGTTTTGTGATGTATGGCCTGTGTTTGTTGAATGCGTGCTCTGGTTTTCTGTAGATGTTGTGTTTCAAGTTGTAGCATGGAGAAAGTTTAGCATCTCCAAATCAGTGAAGGCACAGACTAAGGATGGAGGCAGAGGGGATTCTCGTGTTGACTCTGCTGGTGCGCCTGTGGATGGCGCTGATGGGTACTTGACCTGTCTGCCAGAGACCCTTTCTCTGGTGGGCTTTGGGAGGCCTGCATTCTCCTGTAGGTTTTCACCGACTCAGCAGGACACCCTTATGGAGCCCCTATGTGCTGTTCTGGCTTCCTTGGATTGGGGGAATCTGTTGCTTCCTCAGCATTCCCAGATTGTGGGTATTCAGAGAAATTGTGAGGGGAGCCTTCCCTCTCCTGTCCACTTGCCTCCTGGAGACTTTTCCAGTGGGCTCAGTACTGACCCTGAAGCCTTGGTTTTGGCCCTTAGGAGATGCCCCGGCTTCTGGCTTCTACCTTCTGGCCGCAGTTCAGATCGTGAAGGTCATGGGGGCAGGGAGGACAGCTGTGCCCATGGAGCAAGCTTGAGCCTTTTGCTGCAAGCCTCCTATAGAGGTTTTGTACCTTTGCCCAGGCCAGCTTGGGTTGTGGAGGCAACCCCTTACCCAGGAATTAGTCTACTAACATTGGCTTGGATGAAAGTCTGTGAAAAGCTAGCTACAGTTTAAATGTGTTTTAAAAGTCCTCCTTAAAAATTTTTCTGCAAATAATTTTAAATAGTGTCTTTGCAGTGCTTAATTCAGCTGAGGTCTTCTTTTTGTCTCCTAAACTTCCTCTAAGATCTAGTTCTAGAGGCCAGTCTTTTGTGATGCAAATTGAGCTTGTAAATTCCAGGTTTGTAGAACCAGGTGTGGTGGTCCATGCCTTTAATCCTAGCACTGGGGAAGCCAGAGTGGGTGTCTGTGAGCTCAAGGACAGCCTAGTTTACAGAGTGAGCTCCCTGACAGCTGTGACCATGGGGAGACCCTGCCTTGAAAAGACCAAAACCAAAATATAAAGCTGTTACACTTTTCAGTTTGTAGCTGTTTGTACTCTGTTTAATCTTGTCCAATGTTTGTTGTTCTGTGGCTGGTGCGGTAAGGGCTGGCTTTACAGTATTCTCTGTGTGACTGGAAAGGCCCTAAAGCCCTCTCTGGCAATCTTGCCCTGGAGCAGTGGTTCATCTTTCATTGTGTTTTTAAGGTGCAACTTTGATTCCAATGCTCAGGAGACAGATGGTGGACTACTGTGAAGACTCAAACCCAACCTTAATTGTGGAAATGACCTTTTCTTTTAATTTAATTTAATTTAATTTTTATTGATGCTTTGTGCATTTCATACATCATTTTCCGATTCAGATCAGGCAAATTTCCCTTTCCCTTCCCCCCACCCCCACCCCATCCCAGATCATGCATTCTGCCATAATTGTCCTGCATCTTTCTCTCAGTTTTTTATTTTTTTCATTTTTTAGCTATAAGTTGCAAAAACATGAAGTAAATTGCAGATTCTGCCTTTACGTGCCTATTAGCAAAGACAAATCTGCAGGGGCATGTTTGTGCCACATCCCACCCATATTGTTCTCCCACCATCCAGTGGGGGGTCACAAGGACAAATCGGCAAAAAGTACACCAAGCAGGTTTTGTTTGTTCCAGAGCGAAGTGAGTCAAAGTAAACACAGACGATTCCAAAGATTTATTGAGCTTTCCTCAGTTTGTTTTGATAAGAGGTGTCCAGAGACTACCAGTCGCTGTAGTTTTCACCACTTCAAAACCCCCAATCGCATGTCTTTACTTAATAACCACGCCCCCTCTTCCGCAGATTGTTACCGTCTACGTGCAATAGGTTAGATAAAGGGGTGCACATGTGTATTAGAAGTTAACACAGTCCACTTCTCACTCTTGGAGCTGTTGACTTGGACTCTGGTCAATTCTGGCTGTTTCCTTTCATGGGCTGACAGTTTGTCCAGGATTGTAACTGCTGTTTTGTCAGGATCCTTTGTCATTAAGATAGCACAAGCAATTAGATATATAGGATTTAAGCGCACTATAGTTATTGGTAGGTTACTTAAGCAATAGACACATATGTTTGGGGATGGTATGTTAATCTATGAGATTACATTTTCCCTGTTTTCTGACCTTTTCTTTTTTTTTTTTTTTTCTGGTAGAAATGTAAGGGCTGGAGAGATAGCCTAGTGGGTTAGGTTACGCAGCAACTGCTTTTGCAGATGACCCAGGTTAGATCCCCAGCACCCACATGGTGGCTGAGAACTGTCTGTAACTCCAATTCCAGGAGAACTCCAGTTCCAGGGGAATCCGACACCCTCTTCAGACCCCCGTGGTATTGCACGACAGGGGTGCACAAACCTACATGCAGACAGTACATTCATACACATAGAAAATAAATAAATAAATAAATAAATAAATAAATAAATAAATAAATAAATAAAATAAAAGACAACAATGTAACTGCCTTCCCACAGATTGGTCTCACAACATTTTTTCCTTTGTACATATGTATGCATATGCTTGTATGTATGTGTGCACACACATGCATGTGTGGATGTATATTTGTTTTAATCCCTATAAATTTCTAAAGCCCTGTGTTTTAAAAAGTCTACTATAAATCGCTGTTAACAGATTTAACCTATACAAAACTTGGTTTATACTTTTTGGTGTTAATAATCTTTATTTGAATTTATGTAAATGTTAATATGCATTTGTATAATTCTACAAAGCCTCTGATCTGAAACTGGCCCCTTCATTTCAGATGCAGCTCTATTAATATAGTTAAATTTCTAAGATCATTTGTGTACTTTACTTGTCTTGGTTAAAAAATTACTAATAAATTGTACAAGTACTTTAACAGTTAGCTACTTTATGGGTGTATGCTACTACCTACTAGCTATACTCCTTCAACACCTAAGACAAAAACTCTTAACAAGTTCTTAAAGTGTTGTAGGAAATAAATGAGTTTTAATAAATAATTTTATTTTATTTTAGATATAATTTAAAGTATGTTTAAATGTGTATTGTAAAACATTTAACAACTAGGTAAAACATCTTTAAAACAAGGTTTTGTGCCAGGACTGGAAAAACAACCTCCAAGGACTGAAAGAAAAATGATTGTTATAAACCATTTTATAAGATTTATAGTGATATGTTTAAAATAAATATTATACATTTATATAGAGGTATTTCAGTAGAGATTTATATGGAAATAGAAATAAATAAATAGAAATTAATGGAGTTAATTACTCTGATGTCACAGTCTAGTGAACGAATTTTAAGGAACAATGTATATCTCATTGATGTGTTTTAAACGGGTATCCAAATTGGCCCAAAATTTGTCTACATATTATATGGTATTTTAGGACTTAGTAGCAGTAAAAATGTCTATATTAAACAACATTGGTTAAAAGGTTTTAATAGAAATGGTAATACATTTAAGCTAATTGGAAATATAAATTGTTATCCACATTTGTTTTACTTGTAATTTGTATAACAACAACTTTGGGGTTAATGCATAGAAATGTTCTCTGTAATTTTTGTATTGTATAGTATTATCTTGTAATATTTTCATTTACCTGTAGGATAATTTAACTAAAGGAATTAAGTTTCCCTCCCAAATTGACAACATACAGTCAATGATAAACAGATTGGGTAAATTTAATGAAAATTTACACCTTGATTCCTGACTACAGGTATGTGTAATACAACTGCCTTTTAGAGATTCATGGGTCAAAAAATAGAAACCAGGGGCTGGAGAGATGGCCTAGCGGTTAAGAGCACCAACTGCTCTTACAGAGGACCTGGGTTCGATACCTAGCACCCACATTGTGGCCAAGAACCGTCTGAAACTCCAATTCCAGGAGAACTCCAGTTCCAGCGGAATCTGACACCCTCTTCTGACCTCCACAGCGTTGCACAATATGGGTGCACAAACTTGCATACAGACAGTACATTCATACACATATGGAAATAAATAAAAATAAATAAATAAAAAAATAGCAACCTAAAATAAAAAAGGGGGAATACAGTTATATATTAAACCTTTTGTCAAAGTTTTCAATTTAAATCTTAAAACTAACTATGGGAAAAGATTTGTATGTTCCTACAGGTCAAAACATCACCAATTTAATGGCTGAGAAAGAAAAGATACAGATTTGCATTGTGGAGGATATACCAAGGAACACCAGCAGAAAAGTTGGCCCATCTGAACATTAAAAGGAAGGAAAGCCTCAGACTGCCTGAGCTACAGGCATCAAACATCTCTGTGGATCCTATTTGAAACGTTTTTTTTTTTTTTTTTTTTTT
>VZQC01008131.1:253450-300708 GCA_009823505.1 Rhizomys pruinosus
AGACACGGAAGAAGCAGCTGGAGATGCTGAGACAGCATCATGGAAAGTGAATTGAGATTCAGCTGTGGGCACAGTAACAATGGCCTCCAGAACTCCTGCACCTGCCACCCTGGGACAGAAGACCACTGGGGCTGCCTGAGGTAGAGGCCGAGGTCCGAAGCCATGAGGGTCATATGTACATAGACTACCGTACTTGCATGTGCTGGGCATCCCCAGAAGCCCTCTAAAATGAGGAACTGTGTTAACATTATATGTGTGTGTGTGTGTGTGTATTATGTATATATGTATATATATAATATGTATATATGTATGTATTAAGTGGATACTTGTGTTGTTCCCTTTTGAATGTGCAACTGAGATATGTGTTAAGTGTTGTCATATTTAGGTTATTAGATACTGAAGGACTAAGTCCTTCTCAAGGACATTACTACCTACTCTAAGATATAATGCTTTGCTATTGCACATGAGATACTTATAACATGTTAGGTGGAATTATGACCCTGCCATCGTTTGCAATTGACATTTAAGCATAACATAAGGAGAGGCTATTTATTGAGTGTCAAGTTGACAAGGGGTGGACTTGTAATGGTTAATCCTGGGTGTCAACTTGACTGGACTAAGGGACAAATAAGAGAAAAAGGTTCTTCTGATTGGACCGCCTCAACCCGGATGGCCCACCCCAAATGTGGGCGTTACCTTCTGCCGGCAGGCAGTATTTAAGGCCACGGCAGAAGGAGCTGGTCCCTTTTTTTTTCTCCTGTGGCTTGCCTCTCCCATCTGATGAGTTTGTCTTGCTGCCGTGATCAGCCTTTCGGATCCCAGCATATACTGAGACTGGCAGATCTCCTGGAACCCATTTGGGCCTTCAGCACTGGATTGGGACTACAGAGACATCCAGCCTTGCAGACTGAGCAGTTCCCTGGATTCTCATCTCGGCCTTTCCAGTGTGGTGCAGCTACTGTTGGAATCCTTGAACTCTGTCACATGAGCAAATCAATAAATTGTATATAGCTATATATATTCATCATGTTGCTTCTGTTTCTTTAGAGAACCCTGACTAATACAGCCCTGCTGTGGAAGACCTGGTATAAGCATGGGAAAGATGTTTTGAGACCACACTTGCAAGTGTACAGTTGGCCTCTGGAATGCCAGAGAGTGTTATCAAAGGCCACCAAATCAATATAGCAAATATTGGTCTCCTTAAGTCAAGCAAGATGCCTCCATCAGCGTCAGCTACACCTCACCTGCCTGGAAATACTCTGCGGCAGTGGTAGCCATATGTTTGTATATCCCAAATCTAATTGGCTATAGCTCTCTCCTTGGAGGAATAATTCACAGCTGATGCCACAAGCTTACATCCTCTAGTGGTTAGGAGATGTTATAAGCCACAGTAAGACCTTGTCATCTTTTACAGAAAAGCTATACATCATGGATTAGCATACCATCTAAATAACTGTGTCTATGCCCACAATGTAACTTCCCATAATAATTAGTAATGCTTTAATACCTGTATTTCTAATTGCTGGTGCTTCATTAGTATGATTAAAGGGTTATTCCTGGATAAACTGCCAACCCATGAAAGGAAACAGCTTGAACTGATCAGAGTCCAAAATGACATCTCCAGAGAAAGCAGACTGTTTTCCTTCTCGCTCGTTTGTGCCCCCTTCCCAAAGCCTAGGGAACAAGCTGTGGAAGAAGTGTCATGGTAGAATGTAAGGGCTGTGATTGGGGTGAGTTGTGGAACTACAGCAATATAGACTGGACTCTTATTTGATAGACATTCTTGTACATGCAAGCCCCTCCAGCTGGACAATAGGGACCTTGGGCTGTATAAGTTTGGGCATAGCTGCTTGCAAATTGGTTTTACATGAAGGATGCTTGTATTCATTACTTATTATTTATTATTACCTAATGGTTGATTTTCTGAGCACAAATTGGTTTTAAGGTAAAAGATGAAAATCTTAGGTCTGGGCCTGCCTCCACCCAGCACTCAAAATAGGTTTAAGCAATAAGGTATTTAAGAACAGGTCCCTTGCCATTGCACAACACGGGTGCACAAAACTACATGCAGACAGTACATTCATACACATAAAAAATAAAAAATAAAATAAAAAAAGAACAGATCCCTTTATAGATGCCAACCTCTCCCATGGGCTTGTCTGCCTCTCAAAACTAAAACAGGGAGAGATGTGGGAAAATCCAGCTTAGATTTCAGGCTAGCATCCAGCTAGCATGCCTGAGGGCACCTCGTGGCCAAGGGTGTGACCCTGCCCCAAAGAAGAACAAGCAACCTGGCCTAGGTGCATGATGCTGGATGGAGCAGTGGTGTGCAGTGGCTCCGAGTTGGAGGACTTATGATTGGCTCTAAGAACTGACATCATTTGGTTTATAAAAGCAAGTTGTAGCAAGGAGTAAATTTTATTTTCATAGTAACATCATCACTGGATTCCCAGCCATAATTTTATTAATTATTGCATGCATACAGGCTAAGATAGGCCTGCATTTCATTAATAATTAAGGAAATCCACATTAAAACCACTCTCAGATATCATCTCACTCTAATAAGACTGGCTAAGATCAAGAAAACAGAAGACACCAAATGCTGGAGAGGTTGTGGGGAAAGGGGAACACTCATCCACTGCTGGTGGGAATGTAAACTTGTTCAACCACCATGGAAAGCAGTGTGGAGAACCCTTAAAAGACTCAGAATGAGACCCAGAGTTCCCTGCCCAGATCTCATGTGCTGAAGAGAGCCAAATGCCACGAGTTGTCCTTCCCGTCTAGATGCTTCCTGCAGCGTGGGCCTCATCACTCATACATAATGTACTTAAAGATTTAAGCTAAAAAATAAGTAGACATGATTGATCTATGGTTACTGTAACTTATTAAAGCAAACTAGAAATTCTGGCTTTATCTAACTATAATTACTACCCATTGATCAATGCACCCTCTGTTCCTGTGTCCTTGGCAATCACCGTTCTATTTTCAGCTTCTTTTTTATTATTTTTTTAAATTTTATTTTATTATGTGTATGAATGTACTGTCTGAATGTAGGTTTGTGCACCCATGTCGTCAGAAGAGGATGTCAGATTCTGCTGGAACTGGAGTTAAAGACGGTTCTCAGCAGCCATATGGGTGCTGGGAATTGAACCCAGGTTCTCTGTAAGAGCAGTCAGTGCTCTTAACCACTAGGCCATCTCTCCAGCCCCCAATGTCTCTACTTTTAGTGCTTGGTATATTTTAATTATTCTGTGAAACATTTTGTTTTCCCATTTAGTTTTGATGGGATATTAGCTTTCTGAACTTTAATAAGATGGTTCATCTGTTATTAAAACCTACAGAAAGCTGAAAAATAAAAATATATAGCTATACAAGATTAGAATCTAATAGAACGGATGAAACTGAGGCAAGATAGAAGTTGGTTGAAATTGGAGGTTGGCTTTCTCTCAATCAAAAGGGAAATGGGATGTATTATATTAGTTCTATGTTTAGTTTGTGATGATCATTGTCAAGTTTAGCACTGTATAAAGGATTAATACATAAATATGACTAAAAGATCAATGCTCCTCTCCCTGAAGGATTTCCATTCTGTCACCCATAATTTATCTTATCCTTTTCTCATTTTGTAGCATATGAATTACAAATTATGTATAATAAACAAAATACTATCATTTGTGTTTTCAAATGGGATAAAAATATATATCGAGGTTTACATTTATAGAAAAACATTGTAAATATGTCTAATACTTGCTCATTCCACTGTATTTAGATAGCAAAATGAAATACATGCACTGTTGAGGTCTTGTTGAGAAAATCCTTTCCTGCACCTATAAATTTGAGTGCATTATTTCCTTTGTTATTTATCAGTTGCATGATATCGGATTTTACTTTGAAGTCCTTGAACTGTTTGTAGTATTTTTGTGTAGAGTGAGAGCTAGACACTGAATTTCATTCTTCTCCGTGTAGCTGTCCAGTTTAACCAGAACCATTGTTTCTTAAAAGCCCAGAAATACACTTTCTCTGAAAAAAAAAAAAGACTCAGGATGAGCCTACCACTTCACTCAGTCATACCCCTCCTGGGTATATATCACAGAGATACATCCACATCCATGTTTACTGCAGCTCTCTTCACAATAACAAAGATCTGGAGCCAACCCAAGTGCCCCTCAACAGACGAGTGGATAATGAAAATGTGGCAATGGAATTTTATGCAGTGGTAAAGAAAAATGTCATCATGAACTCTGGAGATAAATGGATGGAACTAGAAGATATTATCCTAAGTGAAGTAACACAGTCCCTGAAAAACAAATGAAGAATGGAATGCCTCATTTGTGGATTCTAGCACCAAGCACCTAGTTGTAAAGAAAACTGAACAAGGCTAATGTTATATTTCTCAATATCTGAAAGCAACTGTGCTCTTATAATGTAAATCCCTTAACAGGCTCTAGAATTAACCTATCACTTATTTTCAGTCTTTGTAATTTTGGTATATGGGTGGAGGGTATGTATGCATATTTTAGAGTAATATAAAATTAAAAGGGAAAAATGTAAATCCCAAAATATTATTTGGAAATAATATAACAATTTTATTTTCCGATGACGTAATGGGAGTATAGGCATACAATATATATATATATAATAATATATATATATATATATATATGTGTGTGTGTGTGTGTGTGTGTGTGTGTGTGTGTGTATGTTGTTCCAAATATTTTTGAGCAATAAGCACTATTTTTTGAAATTAAAAATTAATATGTTAACTATGAGACTGATTTGCTTGTTCAATCTTGATTTCTTTGAGTCCCCTGAAATTCTCATTGAACAAGGAAAGTATTCCTATCAATCTTGCTTCAGACATATACCTCCCAAGTTAACATTAATTTAATGTCTACTTAATTTCAAATCACAAAACCAAGAATATTTCAATTCTCCAAATAGGGACCTTCAATAATCCCACTAATGTATCCATATGGTATTTGGAAGTGATTTACAAAATAATTTCTCTAAGGAGATATTATCTGGGTTTTTTTGTTGCAATGAATACTGTCCAGTTTGAAAGTTTATGCAACTTCATGTAGAAAATATCCAATATAATAATAGGAAAATTCAGGACCATTGATTGATGGTCACATCATAAGGACCCTCATAAAAGGGCTTGAGGGAGTCTATAAGTCTGTTTTGTCCTTTTAAGATTTTTTATGAAGGGACACAGCAAGAGGTTTCAAGGTTAGAAGTACAGTAGACCTTGACCAAAAATATGATAACATTTTATCCTGGATTTCTTGGCCTCAAGAGCTGCAAAGAACAGAAAATTCTCATATTTATGAATTACTCAGCTTTAGATAATTTGTTAAGTCAGCTTTAATAGACTAAAACATTTTACACACTAGGAAATTTTAATAATAATTAGCCTCAATTTAAAACCATTGAATATCAAATACAGAAATCATTTCTTTCAAGATTAATCACCATTTGGAAATTAGAAACAAATTGGATAAACTAGCTGCTTCCTGAAGCAGTGTGTTTTAGTAGCAGGAAAGAAGCCTCTAAACTTTTGAAAAAACAAGGTTGAATCTAAACACAAATGTGCACTTAAATTTATTTATTCATATCAAGTTTTTCTTTTCTGACATCTTTAAGTAAAGTGTTGGAAAAGTTAAAATATGCAATTGTATGTTTTGGTTGTTAGCCTTAGCCTTTAACGGCTGCGCTATCCCTCCAGCCCAAATTGTAAATGCTTTTGCATTTACAAACCTGCAAAATGAGGTTGACAGTTCTTATCTCACTGACTTATAGTGAAAGTTAAAACAGATTACCTATGCAGTGGTTTCTGAAGCATTTTTTAGTTGAAACTCAATAATGTTAAAATGGAAGTAATGGAAATTAACTGTGTTAAATATTAATAAATTGGTGCCAAGTGTCTGGTTTAATAAGGAGAAAGTTTCATGTTTTAAGCCAACCATCAGTCAATAAATATTTGGTGAAATGGAATTCCCTTTATGAACAACTTATTCAAGAAAAGCATTTTTATGTTTATTTCAGATGCTTATTGCTCACATCTTTGAAAGTACTTCTTTTTTGTTTGTTTATTTGTTTGTTTGTTTTTTGGTCTTTTCGAGACAGGGTCTCCCTGTAGCCCCGGCTGTCTTGGAATTCTCTCTGTAGACCAGGCTGGCCTTGAACTCACAAAGATCTGCCTGCCTCTGCCTCCCAAGTGCTAGGATTAAAGGTGTGTGCCACGGCACCCAGCTGAAAGTACTTCTAACAAGTGCCATACATATTTATCAACTTCGTTCTAGGTGAGAATTTAAACAAAAATTATAATGTGATAGATTAGACAAAAGAAACACCCTGAATGATAAGGTGGAAAATGAGAAAAAAATACCAAAAGTTGTCCTCTAACTTCTTTTTTTTTGTAATTTAATGATGGCTCACAGTATAGTTAGGCTTTTATTTTTATGAATATATTATGGGGTTATTAAAATGCTTTAAAATAAATATATATAAAAAGAAGCAATGAAAATCACTCCAATTTTTTCTCATAAGTGATTGATTCTATTAGTGAACTTTTTTTTTCTAAATTCCAGCAATAACTTCACTTTGATAAGTAGGTACAGAAGTCCTAGATTTGGTTCCCAGCACTCACATGACAGCTAACAACCTTCTGTAACTGCACATCCAGGAGATCCAACACCCTCTTCTGACATCCTTGGCCATTGCACAACATGGATGCACATACTTTCATGATAGCAACACACTCATACACATAAAGTAAAAATATTAAAAATATTTTAAAAAGAAAATCTTAGGAATAACATAAGTGTTCAAAATGTAGGCAAGGTAGATAAAATTGTATATTTACATAGAGCTTAATACCATGTATTCATTGAGAAAGCCAGAATAAATCTTTATTTATAAGTATGGGAAGATGTCCATTAATGTGGTTCAATATGAAAAACAATGCAGAATATAATTTTTCAGTGGTGAAATCATATGCACATATGTATCAAAGGGTGGTTGGAAGCAAGTTCAAAAATATTAATGCTAAGACTATACTTTCAGGGATAATTTCTATAGTATGTTACTAGAGAAGTTTCTCTGACTCTTTAGAGTACCAGAAACCATGAGGAGGAGATGTAGCATTCTCTCCTGAGCATGAAGCCGGCTCCTGGTGTTGCTTTACTGCAACTGCCACTTGCCATTGATGATAGTTCTTCTCTTCTTCAGAAGAGTAGAAGGAGAGAATGCAGTCGTTCATCTGGGGAATTGGTGTGAGCATCGACAAATGAGGCAGACCATTCACCACTTGCTTTTCTGGAACTGTGTTACTTCACTTAGCATAATGGTTTCAAGTCCCATCCATTTACCTGAAAATTTCATGATGTCATCTTTATATACCACTGAGTAGTACTCCATTGTGTAGATGTACCACATTGTTGTCATCCACTCCTCAGTTCTGGGGCATTTGGGTTGGTTCCAGCTCGTCACTATTGTGAAGAGAGCTGCAATAAACATGGATGTGCATGTATCTTTGTGGTAGGATGAGTCTTGTGGTTATATTTTTGAGATTTCTTCCTGTCTTTTGGGTTTAGGGTTCATTTGTTGTTGCCTGTCAAGTGTTTTTAACTGCAGTGTTAGATCATTTATTATTTGTTCCCTTTCTGTTTTTGTTTTTTTTTTTTTTAATGTGGGCACTTAGGGCTATAAACTTCTCTCTCAAGGATGCTTTTAAAATATCCCACAAGTTTTGTTGTGTTGTACTGTTTTGTCTTGTCATTTTGCTTTTATTTCACTCTTATTTCTTTCCTGACCCATTCTTTATTCACGATGGTTTTGCTTAGTCTCCACATATTCTTGTAGCTAGTTGGGTTTGTTCTGGTGTTCATATTGAGCTTTACTGCACTGTGGTCTGATAGTGTGTATGGAATAATTTCAATCCTTTTGTATTTGTTGAGATTTCCTTTGTGCCTCACTATGTGTTCGGTTGTGGATAATGGTCCATGATGTTGCTGAGTAGAAAGTATATTCTCTGGTGTTTAGGTGGAATATTCTGCAGCTGTCTGTTAGGTCCATTAGATGTATTATATTGTTCAGTTCTGATGTCTCTCCTTTTAATTTTTTTTACAGTTGATCTATCTAAGGGGCTCAATGGGGCGTTGAAGTCTCCCACTATTAGTGTGTTAGGATTAATCTCTGTCTTGAGGTCCTTCAAAGTAGTGTTTATAAAGTTAGGTGCACCAGAGTTTGGTGCATAGATATTTAGGATTGTGAAGTCTTCATAGTTAATTGTTCCTTTGACAAAGATGTAATGGCCCTCTTTGTCTCTTCTGATTAGTTTCACCTTAAGATATATTTTGTCTGATGTTAGAATAGCCATTCCAGCTTGTTTCTTGGTATCATTCACTTGAAATATTTTTTTTTTCCATCCTTTCACTCTAAGGTGGTGTCTGTCCTTGCAGATGAGATGGGTTTCTTGGAGACAGAATATAGAATGATTGGGTTTCTTTTTCTAAAATTAATTAGTTTAGTTTTTTATCAAATCTAGACCTGTGCTCCCCATTTCCCCACCCCACCAGATCACATGCATTCTGCCAAAAATGCTTTTCATCTCTTTCTCATTCGTTCTCAATATTCCATGTGAAAGTTGATTGTTTTGAGCAGAAGTTCACTGTTTCAGTCAGTTCATCAATGCAGTCCTTTCTGTTGTTGTTGTTGACGTTGTTTCCAATATGCATCACTCCTAACTGCTTTGGAGAAGAGCTCAAGGGGCTGGGCACAAGAAATACAACTAGGTAATTCGCACTAGCATCCAGAGATGAGTGATACCAATCATCATTTGTTTTTCTGGGACTGTGTTACTTCACTCAGCATGATGTCCTCTAGCTCCAGCCATTTTCCTGCAAAGCTCATGATCTCATCTTTCTTTACTGCTGCATAGAACTCCATTGTGTAGATGTACCACATTTTCTCTAGCCACTCATTAGTTGAGGGGCATTTGGGTTAGTTCCAGTTCCTTGCTATTGTGAATCAGAGAGCTGAAATAAATATGGCTGTGCATATATCTCTGTGGTGGGGTGAGTCTTGAGGGTACATGCCTAGGACTGGTATGGCTGGGTCGGGTGGCAAGTTCATTCCAAGTATTCCAAAGGTTCTCCACACTGCTTTCTCTAGTGGTTGTATGAGTTTATATTCCCACCAGCAGTGGATGAGTGTTCCCCTTTCCCCACAACCTCTCCAGCACTTGGTATCATTTGTTTTCTTGATCCTAGCCAGTCTTATTGGAGTAAGATGATATCTTAAAGTGGTTTTGATTTGCATTTCCTTAATGATTAGTGATGTTAAACACTTCTTAAGGTGTTTCTCAGACATCTCTAATTCCTCATTTGTGAAGTCTCTGTTCAGCTCTTTGCTCCATCTATTGAGTGGGTCATTTGTTTTCTTTCTTCTTTGTTTTTTGAGTAGTTTATATATGCTGGAATTCAATGCTTTGTCAGATGTATCTGCGGTAAAAGTTTCTTCCCACTCTGTGGGATTTCTCTTCACTTACTTGATTGTTTCTTTTGATGTACAGAAGCTTTTAAGTTTAATGAGGTCCCATTTGTCAATTGTCGACCTTAATTCTTGTGCAGCTGCTGTCTGATTTAGGAAGTCTTTTCCTACACCTATGTTTTGTAGTCTGCTGCCAACTTTTTCTTCTATCGCCTTCAGAGTTTGGGGTTTCATGTTGAGGTCTTTGATCCACCTGGAGTTGACTTTCGTACAGGGCAAGTGGTAGGGGTTTAATTTCATTCTTCTGCAAGTGGTGATCCAGTTTTGCCAACACCACTTGCTGAAAATGCTGTCTTTTCTCTATTGAAGCTTCTTGGCCCCCTTGTCAAATATAAGATGGCTGAAATTGTATGTGCTCAGATTTCGATCTTCAGTTTTGTTCCATTGCTCAACAGGTCTGTTGTGCCAGTTCCAGGCTGTTTTTATGACTATAGCTCTTTAGTATAGATGATTCTGTTTCTTAATCCATTCTCCTAATCTACATCTTTTGATTGGAGAGTTTAGACCATTAGTATTTAAGGTTATTATTGAGAGATGTGTGTTGCTTCCTTTCACCTTATTTTTTGTTTGCATTCTTGGTCTAGGTTTGTATTTACTCTGTTATGCTTTTGTTGATTTCTCTCTTTAATTGCTTAGGAATAGTTGCTCCTTTCTGCTGTTCTTTGGATTGCTTCAAGGATTTTCTGACGTGTTGGTCTCTTAGACATGTATTCTTTCATCTTGCTCATTCATGTCATGAAAGATGTTTCTTTCTCCTTCAACTATAACTGACATTTTTGTTGGCTATAGTAGTCTTTGTTGGCATCCAAATTCGTTTAGCACAGGGAATACTTTGGTCCATGTTCTTCTAGCTTTCATAGTTTGGAGTGAGAAGTCATCTGCAATTCTGATAGGTTTCCCCTTATATGTATGTTGTTGGTTTTCCTCTGTGGCTTTCACTATTTTGTCTTTTTTAGAGCATTTAGTATTTTAACTCCGCATCTAGCATGGAGAGTTTCTTTTCTGGTCCTGTCTATCTGGTGTTCTATGTGCTTCTTGTATTTGTATGGGATTTTCTTTTTTCAGTTTGGGCAAATTTTCTTCTATTTGTGATTCTTCTCCTTCTTCTATTCCTATGATGTGGAGTTTTTGTCTTTTCATAGTGTCCCAAATTTCCTGGTTGTTCCACTCTCGTGTTTTTATAAAATTTTCATAATCTTTACTTGAGCTTTCTAGTTGCTCCATATTATCCTACAGGTCTGATATTCTTTCTTCTGCTTCTTCCCTTCTGCTTTTGAGGCCTTTTCCCATCCTTTCCTGGTGATAGGATGAATGTTCATTTCCCTTTTTCATTTCATCCTGTGATTTCTTTTTTTAAATTTTTTTTTATTTATTTCTGTATGTGTATGAACGTACTGTCTGCATGCAAGTCTGTGCACCCATGTCGTGCAATGCCGTGGAGGTCAGAAGAGGGTGTCAGATTCCGCTGGAACTGGAGTTCTCCTTGAATTGGAGTTTCAGACGGTTCTCAGCTGCCATGTGGGTGCTGGGGATCGAACCCGGGTCCTCAGTAAGAACGGTTGGCACTCTTAACTGCTAGGCCATCTCTCCAGCCCCCATCCTGTGATTTCTTTAGATTTTCACTTCCCTCTGGAGCCTGTCATTCTCATCTTGTAGATCTTTAGTTCATTGGTCATTTTCTTTGTTCATTTCAGCTTGTGATCTTTTCAGCATTTCCACTTCTTTCCAGCGATTGTCATTTTCTCTCTTTAGTTCTTTCCAACGTTTGTCATCTCTCTCTAGGTCCTTCCTGAGTTTTTCAATCCCTCCCCTTATTTCTTTCCACTGTTTGTCATTATCTCCCTCTAGGTCCTTCATGAGTCTTTTCATTCTCTTCCCTTAGTTCTCTAATTTCTTTCAATATGTCTATAATTATTCTTCTAAGGTAAGTTCTTGGCTTCTTTCCTCAGAGTTCTCATTGTAGGGATCTTCTGTAGGGTTGGTAGTGTTTGGAGTGGATCTATTATGAGCTTTTCCCATGTTTTTGGTCTCTGTCTTTGGCATTTGGATTTGTCTGTTTATTTATTTCTTTGGATTCTGTCAACTCAACTTGGCTGCACAGAATATGATCACTAATGTTTCAGGCTAAGGCAGATCCACCTTGCCTTAACGACACTTCACTGAGTCCCCTCCACCTGTCTTCCTCTTCTACACATGCATGTGGTGCACACACACACACACTCATGTATGTGCATGCTCACACACGCAAACTCAATGTATGTACTTTTTTTTTTTTTTGGTGTTTTTTGAGACAGTGTCTCCCTTTAGTCCCAGCTAGCTTGGAGCTGGCTATGTAGTCCTATCTGGCCTTGAACTCACAGAGGTCTCCCTGCCTCTGCCTCTGCCTCCTCAGGAGATCTGCCTGCCTCTGCCTCCTGAGTGCTGGTGCTCTTTTAAATTTAAAATTAATTCAGGGCCGGGCATGGTGTCTAATGCCTTTAATCCCAGCACTCGGGAGACACAGGCAGGTGGATCTCTGTGAGTTCAAGGCCAACCTGGTCTGCATAGCAATCTCCAGGAGAGCTGGGACTAAAGAAGAGACTCTGACTCAAAAGACAAAAAAAAAAGGAATTCCAATTCCTATAAGAGCTTATATGGTGGGGCTCGCAGGCCCACTCCTTGCCTCTCTGGAGCCACAAGCTGCAGCAAAAATCTGCTAGAGTTGGCAAACTAGTAAAGTTGGCTTCCAGGCTCTGGGTGACCCTGGCTAATTATCAGAATATCCTCTTTATAAGATCACCACAGAAGTCCTGGATGAGGTTTTAAGTAAGTTTCTTTTTTATTTTATTTTTATTTTATGTGTATGAGTGTACTGTCTGCATGTAGGTAGGTGCACCCATCTCATGCATTGCTGCAGAGTTCAGAAGAGGGTCTCAGATTCCCCTGGAGCTGGAGTTAAAGATGGTTCTTAGCCACCATGTGAGTGCTGGGAATTGAACCCAGGTCCTCTGCAAGAGTAGTTGGTGCTCTTAACCACTGAGCCACCTCTCCAGCACCGTGTTTCTTTATTCTAAGGGAAACTCTTATACAGCAAAGTTCTTCTTAGGCAAAAATCTCATCTTGGGTAAAACTCATACAGGTTCTTATGGCAAAATCTCTATTACAGCAAAAGTCTCTACTTATAGCAAGGTCTCTTTAGATTCTTATGGCTACAGCTTCTCATCACTGTTTATGGCAAAATTTGCTCTCTGTCTAGCTTAAGGCAAATGCTGTTCTCTGTCTTCCTTATGGCAAATGCTTGTTCTCTGTCTTGCTTATGGTAAATGGTGGATGATCTCTATCTATTCTTTGTTCAAGCATCTTTTATATATCAAGAGCATGTGGCTATGAAAGAGCCCACCAAATTCTAGCACTGTGCTTCACGCAAAGGATCTGGGGAGAGACATCTCCCAGACATAAGCCTTGAGTGTACTAATAATTTTGAGGGGTGGGGGGCGCTTAGCCATTAAGAGCATGAATAAATCCTGGTAAAAGCAAGGAAAACAGTCTAGTAATGATATACTCAAGTTCTAATCCTAATGCATGCACTAACTAGGAGAAGAGATAGATATTAAATCAAATGGATACTGTCCCATGATGGCTTTTCTACAGAGCAAAGGAATTTGAGGCCTAGCAGGAACCTCTAATTCTGTTGTTCCAGAGACATGGTCTTTAGAAGGAGATGTGGTTTCAAACTTCAGCCCTGTCAGGACTGCACTGCCAGCTCAAGAATACATAAATTCCATGTTAAACTTGAATCTAGGCTGCATCACTATATAAGTCCCTCTCCCTGCTCTGATTAAATAGAGCCAAATTTCTATTATTTAGACCTGCAAATCTACACTGTTCTCTGTCTTGGAGCATCATTTCAACTGAGAAAATTCTTCTCGCAAACTTGAATTATATTTTATTTATTTATTTTTTGAATATTTGTGAATTTCATACAATATAGTCTGATGATATTTATATCCCCACCTTCCCATTGCTTCCCACACAGTTTAATATTTAATATGATCTCACATACTGTTCTAGTTTGTCTTCCATTGCTGTGACAAAACACTCTGACTGACACCAACTTGGGGAGGAAAGGGTTTATTCAGCTTACATCTCCTGGGTCACAGTTCATCACTCAAGATGCCCAAGGCAGGAGCTCAGGGCAGGAACCTGGAGGTAGGAGCTGAAGCACAGGCCATGGAGGAATGCTGTTCACTGGCTTGCTCCCCTGGCTCATGCCCAGCCGGCCTTCTTATATGGTACACAACCACCCGCCCAAAGTGGCATCACTCACTGTGGGCTGGGTCCTCCCACACTGCTCGACAATCAGACAATAATCCACAGATGTGACCACAGGCCAATCCAATGGAGCCAATTCCCCAGTTGAGGATCCCTCGGCCCAGGTGTCTCAAGTTTACACTAAAGCTATCCAGCACAATTGACCCCTTGTCAACTTGACACACAAAACATATCACTATTAAAGCACCACCTTTCCAGTTCTTATCCCCAAAGTATGATGTTAACATTAATCACAGCCTTATCCAGTATAAACTTAAAAGCCCCACAGTCCTTAAAATGCCCAAATGCTTAAAAGTTCACAGTCTATTAAAAGTCTCTTAACTGTGGGTTGCTGTAAAATCCAAAACAAGTACTGTCTTATTTCAAAGGGAAGAATCAGGCACTCTCAAACAAAACCTAAGTCCAGCAAAGTAGCTCAAGGCTGGACACCTGGGATTCACTCACCATATTCTGGGCTCCAAAGGGTTTTGGCAGCTCCCCCTCTCTGACTCTGCCATCCGTGGCACACACAGCTCATCTCGCAGACCCAGGCTGACTCCATTCCACACCTGCTGCTGCTCTTTATGGTCGTCCCATGGTCCTGGCATCTGCAAAAAGCTGGGGTCGCCACTGAAACTGAGGCAGCACCTTCACCAATGGTCTCTTCTGACCTCTCCTGGTGCAAAGCCTCAGCTTCTCTCCATGACCCCTGCAATCCTGGGGTCTTCGCTGCAACCGAGGTGCACTTCCACCAATGGTCTTTCCTGACCTCTCAAGACCTCATCCACAGGGCCAAGCCTTGCGCGTCTACATGAATGAACCGACCGAGCAAATTTTCAACCACGCAAAACCATATAGGAAAAGAAAAAAAAGACTCTTCATGTAACCAAGTCCTGGCTTCGGGCTCAAAGGGAAGCTCAGGCCTACATTCTGGATCAAGCTTCTGTGTGCTGACCCTGAGAAATTCTTACCCAGAAGTTTCAACACAATGATGCAGGTCTCTTCTTTTTATACGTTACAAGCTGATTCTTCAGCCTACTGCTGAACCAGATCCCACAATTACATACCTGATGATAATTCTGTTCAGGGCGCCAGGGTGATAGAAACTGGAAACTTCACGAAGCGCTGGCACTCCAGCGATTCTACAAGGATCCTTGCAGCTACA
This sequence comes from Rhizomys pruinosus, assembly GCA_009823505.1. Lineage (NCBI taxonomy): Eukaryota > Metazoa > Chordata > Mammalia > Rodentia > Spalacidae > Rhizomys > Rhizomys pruinosus. The sequence goes on from VZQC01008131.1 coordinate 268,458, forward strand.
ATGACTGCAAAGCTCCACATCAAACAATCGTTAGGCATATCATAGAGATCTTCCCATCCCGAAAGTGTCCAAACCAAACGCCCTCACACAAGTCCTCCCCGAAACACCAAGTGTCAAGGGTCAATGTTCACTGCATACCCTACCTTCTGGTAACCAAATATCTTTCAGTTTGTCTTCAATTGCTGTGACAAAACACACTGCCTGACGCTTAGCACCAAGGTGGGAGGAAAGGGTTTATTCAGCTTAACATCTCCCCTGTCCCAACAGATCATCAACTTAGTGAACCCAGTAGGACGTTCATGGAAAGAACCAGAAGAGGCAGGACACTGAAGCACAAGCCGATGAGGAATCAGCATTTCACGCTTCGTACCACTGCTTCATTAGCCCACCTGCCTTCTTATACTATACCCAACCACCTGCCCAGGCTGGAACCACTCATTGTGGGTCTGGGTCCTCCAAATCCGCACTGCTCGACCATCAAAACCATACTCCACAGATGTGGGTGGCCACAAGCCAATCCAATGGCGCCAATTACCCAACTGAGGCCCCCTCAAACCAACGGTGTTGTCAACATTGACCTAAAGCATCCGGAGGAAACACAACACACAAATATAGCCAACAGGTATAATATCACATGTAATATACAGATGAGATATACATCATACATAATATATATATATATATATTAGTAATATATATCTATTACTATAAATATACATATTTCCATGATATATGTCATGGCATATAGCCTGACTAGTATCTTAAAAGTGTCCGTTATTGGTGATCTCCCTCGGGTCCAACCAGAGTCACAATTCCTAATAAGACCCAATCTTTCCCATCCCAGCTGGCCACCAATTGTCAAAAGTTTACCTTAGGTAGGTTTTCAGAATTTTTACTTCTATAATCCAGTGGCCTATACTAGAGAATAGTGGCTGGGTTGTACTATTGAGCAGGACTTGTGCATCACCATCGCTGTGAATTTATGTGAGGAACTGACCAGCACTGCCTGGAATATCCAAACATGCCACCCAAATCTTAACAAACATCTTGATATAAAATGCTTGCTAGTTTCTTTTCATCATCTCATGCATTTTTCTTCATTATAAATCTTTCAGCCCTTTATTTTTCATTTTCTTTTTTTATTGTAAAATGTGAAGTATTTTAAAACAAGAGAGCTTTGTATGAGGCTCTTGCTTTATATTCTCAAAGGTTAAAGGAGTAATCTTCTGCCCAGGTAACTACGGAACATATAACTTTGTAATAGGATTGGTTGACATGTCGGAAGGACTGAGGGGAAGTGCAAGGAAGGGCAGGAGTTTTTAATTATTACTTTCATTTGCAAATTATCCCCCTGAATTGTTTTTCATCATGATTGTAAGGTTTTGCATGCTTTAAATCCCAAGATCTGGAGGCATGAAAGCAGGAGCGAGAATATGAGTGAGGATGGACGATAGCCGTTCATTCTACATAGGAGTTCCTAGAGGCTGAGGCCTACAAGGAGACCCTGTATCAAAGCAACTGAAATAAATAATAATTAAAAAATTCAATAATTAATTTTTAGAAGAATGAGAGGCTTATATATTTTTAAAAAGCAGTATAATTTACTAAAAATAACTAATTGTCAAAATATGTCCTGAAGTACATAGACAATATGGTGAAAATTTTGCTAGAAATATTCTGTAATTTTCACTTTTCTATTTTTATGTTTACTTTTTGGGATGTCACTACTGTAGCTTGAAGGGTATTTAGATCCTCAACCCTGTATGCACCTTCCCTTACTGCCCGCTCTCTTTCATTCAATTAGAATTTCACTTTTTGTGGTAATGCGTAATAGATCTTTTTCCCTTTTTTCAAGTAATCCCAATGTTTGTGATAGATACAAGTCAGAAAATCCAGGCATAAACATGATGTGATAAATTAAATAACTTAATTTCAATATTATAATAAGAGAACATTTTAAATTCTCACCATCTGTTTCACACCCACAAAAACATTTCAAGGGCATTAACAATCTCAAATCTGACCATTTTTGTGCAAGTAAACCACGCTTCTTTTTAAAAAAAGGCTTGATGCACTTGCCCACGAATAGCTCAAGGAGATGGAAAAATATAAAGCCAGAAAGCCAGTTACTAGAGGGAAATTAGAATACATGCAATATACTATTACTGCAACAACCAATCAATTATAGTTAAGGATTTTCTGTAACAAACAAAAATGGATACTCTAATTCGGAACAAAATCAGTATTGACTGAGCCAGTGCATCTTCTACAGTATTCAGTGATGCTATTCAGTTTTTCTAACTTTAAACAGCCAATGATAACTGGCAGCAAAGAAGACCCTTGCAATAGACTACCTCTGATTGAGAACCTATGATGAAATTATTGCATGCTGCTAAAATACTATCTAAACATTAAAGATACTACTAAAATATTTGATGGTAGACCATGATTAAGAAATCACACTACAAAATGCATCATGCGAAGGAAACCCTTACTGGAAGGGTAGCTTCTAAGCGTGGGAGTATTAGTGACCCCAAACGAAATTTTAATAAAGGCATCGCCCTGATCCTTTCGAATCCCCCTGCATGGCCTCCATGATACTGCCGAAGTAATCCAACAATAGCAGTTCAATAGTCCGTGGGGCGGCTGAAGAATTTTTTAAAGTAACACATGGGCGCAATTCTTTGGGTACAGTTTTATAATTTTTCTAAAGAGATATAAAATTAATCAAAATTCAGTGCATGTGTTAAAAACTTAAATCATGGGGGCTGGGGAGATGATGGCCTAACGGGCAAGAGCGCAGACCCTCGTCAGAGGGACCCGGGTTCGATACACAGCACCCACATGACAGCCAAAAACCGTCTGAAACCCCAATTACAGGAGAACTCCAATTACAGGAGAACTACAGTTCCAGGGGATCCACACACTCTTCGACTAATCCGCGGCATTGCACGACACGGGGGACACAAACTTGCTGCAGACAGTAATACATTCATACACAATACATAAATAATAAAAGTTAAAAACAATTGTTTTTTTAAACTTAAATCTGACTGGGAGTAACTCACAGAAACTATCCAAATATAGAAACAGGCCCGCTTAATAGATTTATCATTTCACCTTTAACAATTATGACAATGGCGCGTAATGTGTTTGGTTGCCTTTTTATCCAATATAGCAGAAATCGAGGTATTATTGTAAATACTTTCATAGGCTTCATTGAAAAAATAAGTAGACAGTTCAAAGAAAAGGGAAAATATAATTAAGACGTGGACAAACCGTGAATACAAATAAAATATTAGCTATTAGTTTTCATAATACATTATTTGTAATATCCAAACAAACCTCTGTAACATTCATTGCAGATAACTTCCAATCTCTCAGTTTGTTTCTGTACTTAACTTTTGCAGTGACATTCTAACATATTTGTATGCCCATTATATAGGATATACCTGAAATAGAGCAATTTTATTACATGGTTTCATTGGATTCTATAATTGGAGACCACACAAAAATGGCAAAAAAAAATACGAAACACATAGATACAGTTTAAGAAAGAAACAGATCTTTGAATTTTATAATAGAATGAAAGAATAGTGGTGTGCGATAAGATCTTAATATATACCAAAAAAAAAAAACTAAGAACAACAGTCATATTAGAAAAACTCATAGTAACGGAATAAATTATTTAAACCAGTGTTGTATTCACTGCTACACACATCTCACACACACAATGAAGCCTGTCATCTCAGAATGTTTGTGGTGATAATATAAATTTAGAAATGTAAAGGAAATCCATCCACACAACAGTGCTGATAATACGTTTGCAGGACATTATGCTTGGCAGGGTAATATAAGTCTCAGGAAATGGCAAATCAAATATTTACCAGTCTTAGGGAAAGATATGCAACTTCATTTCAAAATTACCTGAGATTTTCTTGCAAGGTCATTGAAATATGATACACAAATTATATACCTATTTTTCAAATATACGAATAAGCCATACAATGAAGAATGATCCTAAAAATATTCTCAAAGAAAAAGATTCCACTAAAACAACAATAAAAGCACGAGCATATGGTTCCTTTTACAAACAATGGAATGCGATTCAACAAATTAAAGACACGCCGTTGAAACATTATAAGCAAAGTATATTGAACCTAAAATCCCACCAAAACATGAGAAATGGAATAAAAACCTTGTCAACCATTCAGTTTACTCATAAGTTTACGATCCACCTAACACTTAGAAAGGATTGACAAGGTAACGTTTACAACAACTCAATAATAATAAAAAAGAAAATACTTGGAAATAGCTCATCAATAAGCAATAAATAAAACCAGTTAGAAACACATAAGTAGCGTAGCGTAAATCAAAACTGAAATATTGGAAGATCAAGAAAGAAAATGCAAATTCTCTATCTTAAAAAATTTAACCCGACTAGGAGCAAATTATAGAAGATGTGGTATAAATAAAGTGTGCTCAGGCGCATAGACTAGAAGAGCAATATTCAGTAATCTTTTCATTCTCTAAAAAATCATCAATAGATGCATGAATTTGCACTCATAACTCCAGCTAGTTGTATTATAAAAATCAACATATGTATTTGTAAAATGATAGAGAAATGCAAACTTTACAGAAGACGAAAATCCATCTTTGATAGTAGTACGTTTAGGGATTAGACTTCAGATTATATTGCTGGAAAAACTCCAAATCCTTCAACTGTTTGTGACTCAGAAAATTGTTGGTTTTTTTCCCTTTACAATGCTTAAAAGCATCTTTTGAACCCATAGTGCAATAGTAATGAGGTTCAGCACAGTTGTGATCATACCTCCTGAAAAATACGTTTCGTTGTCTCAATTTGCTCACAGAATACTGCAAGAATTTGACAGAGGTACATTTTCCCGTGTTTTAACTGAGATAAGTATGTGTATTTTTAAGGTTGGGAGGAAGAGTGAAGGGTATACTGTGACCAAAGTTTACTAAGTTAATTACCACTGGAAATAAAATTTCTCTAAATTCATGCATTTTCGTTAAGATCGTGTAGCTTCAATATCTACTGCGTTTTTTTTATCACAATTGAGATCTAATAGTGTGTGGAACAGGTCAAGAACATCATAGGGCATCAACAAACCATGGCCAGCTTCAGGCATAATAAGACAGTGTAGGCTAATTAATAATGGTATTTTTTAACCATAGAGATGAGACACTGTCCAGCAAGGTGTTGATGTGACAAAATAGCGAAAGATGGCTTGGTGATAGGCAAGGAATCATAAAAAAGCATATAAACAAGGCAGAAGTCAGGGTTGCCAAAAATACGCCCCTTATCGGGTCGTAATAGAAGGGTGTAGAAATTGAAGGCCCTAAGGATCATGTGCACGAATCTGTTTCCTCATATCTATAAGTTTAATTGCTTTCAAACATCTCTGTTCTTTAGATGTCTACTAGTTAATGGTCTATGTGGTGAAATTAGATTGATTTAAACTACGTGACGGATCATACCTGCAGAGGTAATACTCTCTCTTTTACACTTCGTATTGTTTTGATGATTTCAGTTACCACTTATGTGTTTTGATCTAAGCACCACCTTTTCCTTCCCCAATTCTTCCTCTATACTACCCCAGACGCTTATAGCTGTCCCGATTTTTATGTCCTCTTTTACTTTGGAACCCATTGAGTCCATTTAGCTACCCCTGTTATGTGCATGGTGGTAGGAACAAGCTTCTAGAGTATATTAGCCGCTTAGTGGCAACATCCCCAAAGGAAACTGACCCCTCACTATCCATAAGTTTCCCAATGGCTTATCAGGTCCAGGTGTGATTCATGAGCCCTTCCCTCGCACATGGGTGTATTTGGGCTTCGTGTTTCTTGCACAGGTCTGATCCATGGAGTGTAATCAATGTGAGTTCATCCGTGTGTTTGTGCAATATATGCTACAAACTATGTTTTGTGACAAAAGTCTACTACTTCTGTCTCTTAGTCTTTATGCCCCATCTTCCAAAGTCTTAATGGGGATATTATATAAATGCACCATTCAGAGCTCAACATTCCAAAGACTGTTACTTTCTCAGATTGACCAGTTTCAGGTTTCTGTACTTATTGCCATCTTCGGAAAAAAATGAGCATTGGTGGATGGACTAATCTATGGAGATAAGCAAGTTTCACTTTAGGGGTGATTTATATTGACTAACGGAGCCCTTTAGCAGCGTAATGGCACTAGGTTACCTTAGAGTCTATGACCTTGTCAGCTGCAGGATTTTTTTCCCAGTTTTTAGGACCAAGCATGAGTTTGTCTTATGAAACAAGCTTAAATCTAATCAGAAAGGTTAGTACTCCCAGAATATTTGGGTGCTGATTGCGGTACCAGTGGGCATTGCTTTCTATCCTGTTCTTGTACCTCACAGGTTTCACAGCTGGTTTATATTGTTGCTAAATTTTCTATGCCAGTAGCATACAAAGAACATTCTAACAATATGAAAACTATCAATTTGGAATGAAGTTTTCATGTTGGTATTAACTTGATTTCACCATACTCTGTCTCATTTATGAGGTGTCAGGCAGTAAGGTCTTTCCATTAAATTCTAGAGGCTAACTAAGAGAAAAGACAAGAGTGTTTGGGGTGTTTATTAGGAACTCACTTACCAACGACTCCCAAAAGGTAACACATAATTAACATTATTTTTTGACTGATATCGTCTTGTTGTCTAGTGTCATATTTTATTTTTTTAATCCTTTCTTATTGATAATTAAGCAGTATTACTGATTAAGAAAGATTAGTTTTCCATTTGCCCCAAAAATCCCCAGTATGGGGATACTAGAGAGTTATACCATTACAATCCAAATCCTGAATGTACCATACCTAAAGACATGTGGGGAATAAGCTTGGCTTGGTATACGCATTAACATGTGCTTGTCTAATTTTGCTATAGTAAAGAGTACTTTGCTTCCATTGTGTTTTATTATTAATCTCAGGAGTCATTTGGGTGTTCTAGCTATAATTCGCGCTGTTCCTTCATTAATTGTTACTAGATGGTTTCAAGGAACAGGTGAGTAACATGATAGAACAATAGTCTAAATAAAAAGGGAAGCATGGGAAGAGTTAATTATATCAGTAAGGTTCCGGTATATGAGTAAGACTTTATCGGCTCACCGGTCAGCAAATCAAATGCATTTTATATATATTGGTAACCAAAGCATCACATTTGGTTAAAGGAAAAAAGGTCATATTTAGCATTAGACTTTTGGTGTTTATCTGCAAATTTCAAAAAAGGCTAAAGAAAGATTATAATATTCAACCATCCAGGGGCACTGACCACTACTTATAGCCTGGCCCCACCCATCATAATTCTATGCATAAAGTCGGAAACGCCAAGCACAGCTTCTCATGTATAATCTAATAAGAGTAATTCCCATATCGATATACAAAACTACTAGCTTTTGAAAGCAAAGATTACACTGGAACGCTAGTTTACATCAAAGCACGCTTCCCGGTTGAATAATTCTTCTTTAGCGGGGGACATCAATAGAGTAATAGTTGTAGGACTAGAGAGTTTGAGATGCTTATTCATTATTGACAGGGCCAACATTGTTTTTATCTAGATATCGCACAAACCACAGTAATTAATGGCAAATTCCTTCTTCTCACAATTCCCTTATATTCTAATAGGGTTTAGCACGCAGAACGTATAATAATAGGCAAAATAAGAAGCAATGTTTCATTTAGAGCGACCATTATTCGGTCTGAAATGAAACGCTTCACTCCTTTCACGTCAAGGTCAACCCAACAGCCCGCGATATTGGATTCTAGTACAAGTCTACTACAATGGAAAATAGGAAGATAATAAAGGAAGACTTCTATATAAAATTACCAAGCACACCAAACAAAGTGAGAGGCCACGACTTGCTCCCCCCAAGTGTTTTAATGGAGTTAAATAAAAAATGTCATATTAATGTATTTTTTAAAAAAAAAAAAAAAAAAAAAAAAAAAAAAAAATAAATAAATGGAGAGACATAAATTCCAAGAATTAGCTACAAACATATGTGTATATATTAGATTTATATACTATAATTTTGAATGAATCAAGGAGACATTAAAGAAGCAAGATGTTTAAAACTATGATGCAGAAAAGACAGTCCATAGAGAATAGTCTATTGCCACATGCTTTTCCAGTTATTTGAAATTTAATTGCGTAATTAATGAAACTAACCAGAATATCTCTAAGCTATTGAAGATTTGCAGAAGAATAAGGGTCCTGACAATCTAGGTCGAAAGCTTGGAAATAGAAGCCCTATGTTGACTCTAAACCTTAATGTAAAAAGAAGAAGACACTCTAATGACAGTAGAATACATGCAGTGGATATTTCAGAGGTCAAAAACCATTAAGATATTTTTGTTGCTTTTACTAACACATAGCCTTTTGGGTTATCCAAGTAAATGAATTTTAAGACAATTTTTTTCTCTTGATGTTAAAAAAAATGCCGCTAGGTATTAGATAAGATCTCAATAACTGTGGCGATAGATTTATCATAATTTTATTTAATGTGTATTTGACTAATATCCTATGCACCTAATTGATATAAGTTAGAATAAAATTTGGTTTGGTATAAAAAATCAAGGTAGTTTTGAAGGTACTGGGGATTCCCTGCACTCTGGCAATCTTTCCCTCCCGAAAATTTACTTCACTCTCATACAATAATTAAAATTTGTTTCCCAAAATGTACCTCTAGAAGTATAGTTAAAATTTATGAGAGTCAGAATAGCGCGAAAATAATATATAGTATAATATATATATATATAAATATATATATAATATAATGTTTAGCTAGAAAGTAAAGAATAAAACTTCAAATTTCTAAAAATATTTCAGTAAGAGATATTGTGTCTTTTCGGGATCTCTAGAAAATCTTCCTAAAGAAAGGAAAACCTATTCAAATAAAAAACTAGAGGTTATCAGCGGTCAGAACTGCGTTTGACGAATGCAGGCTTTAATTGCCTCAAACCAAACCACTAAGCCCTGGTGCCCACCTGCTGGGAGGAGAGTAGGCTGCAGACAAGATGGTGGAAGGGGAGCTGAACATGAACGGCCTCATCACCTGCTAGAGCTGCCATTGTGGATGAGAAAATCTTCTGTTGTCATAGAGTACTATCACCAGACCTACAATCTATGGAACAAATTCGGAGAATTATGAGGCCCACTGATGTCCCTGTTACAGATATTGAAAGCATCTGAAAAGAAAGCGAAGTACCAGTATGATGGCCTGAATTCTGGACGTCCTGTCACTCCACCTCGAACAGCTAATCCACCTAAGAAAAGGTGAGGAAAGGAGTTCTGTAAAGAAACCATCAATTTTTTTAAGAACACATGTCATTATATATAAGTGTGCACTGTAAAACCATCCAGCCATTTGACACCCTTTATGATGTCACACCTTTAACTTTAGGAGCTGGCTAAAGGATCTTATCTTCTTTTCTAATAGAAAGATGTGCTACACTGTATTGTAATAAGTATACTCTCTTATAATATTCAACAAAAGTAAAATCCAAATTCAAAAGTATTCAGTAAATTTACATCTTCATGTTCACATTATTTTTTAATAGTTTTAAAAAGCATCGCAGTTAAACTAGATGTGATAGTAACCAGATGAAAGCATGATGATCCATCTGTGTAATGTGGTTTTTCAGTGGTATGCTTGACTTGACGTTTGTTGAGTTAGGTTGGGGCTATGATTGTGCTTTGTTATTATGACTGGATAATAAGAACTGCTTTCAGGTTGTTCTTCAAACTTTAAAATTGGAAATGGAAAGAGTTTTAAAAACATTCACCAACTATTATTTTCCTTTGGTTTTCTACTTAACTGTTTGATCTTACAAAGAAAACTTAGTTCCTCCGTGTACAATAAAACAGAAATTTAGAGGGTTGATAGATTTTTTTTCAAAATTAAGGCAGACTAGCTAATCCGCAATGACTTTTACTCCACAGTTTGGTGGGCGAAATAGTTGCAGCGGATACGAATATTGTGTTCTTTTTACACATTGTGCCCTGATATGAGGCTTTCTGCACTTTACCTTTATTGAATTGTAATTGATGTTTTCTCCCAATGCATTAGCCTTCATATTCCGATCAAGGCTCCTCTCGTAATTCACGCCCCCACGTCCGGTCTGGAGTCCTAAGTATTGTGTGTTAACACTTGAGCTCTACGATTTAGATTTCCTCACTTTTGACCATCGCCTGCACGTTGGTTTTTGTTTTGGGGGGCGGTGTTTGTTTGCTGTTGTTCAGCACGATGCACAGAACCTGAGATCCTTTTTAGACAAGCCTTTCTTGGCAAAGACTGACCACATAAGCTTCGTTACCCCCCTCTAACAAAGGCTGTAACCATGATTCCTCGTCAGCGGGAATTATTTGCGTCAACCTCTGGGATTGGGGGGCGTTCACATGTCGAATAATTGCCATGTGTAAAAGAGTTGTCATTTGGTTTAGTCAGCGTACCGTGCTCCAAAAGATTCTTTTCTTCTGCCGTCTTATCCTAACCAAAATTTCAATGCTATCGCGTTCTCGCTATTCCCATATTGTCTGAAAGAGCTAAGTCCAGCACTGAACATTTCTCCCGCAGCAGGCGAAATTGAAAATCTGACCAATTACCCCAGATGGGAAAGATCTCCCCCTTCGTCATGGATGTCGGCAACAATTACTCATACAAAAATGTCCGAGTTGACCCCCAATTGATCTCCCGCTTCAACGCAAATCCCCCGAGGAAAAAAGCTCCCATAGCATTCTTCATAGACTTGAAGGGGGGGGGGGGGGGGGGGGGGGGGGGGGGGGGGGGGGGGGGGGGGGGCGAAAAAGAGCCCTTAACTCATATGGAAAAACAAAAGAGCCTGAATAGCTAAAACAAAAAAAACAGGCCCTGCTAAGAGTGGAAAATTGCAAGTATAGGGGGGATTGGTCCTGACCCGGACTTCAAGCTAATTACAGGGCCATAGTCATAAAACTACCCTGCTACTGGCATAAAAACAAACCAGTTGACCAAAGGAAAAAATTGAAGTAATGCAAAACATTGAGCTCATAAAATTGATCACCCAGCCCTCAAATTTGACAACGGCAAAATGAGAAAAGAACCAGCAAATGGGGAAGGAAGCATCTTCACAACGAGTAGCATGGCCAAAATTGATCACTATTTTGTGAGAAGAAACAAAATTAAAAAATTAAAACCCCCTAACCCTTACCCCCTGTTAGAAAACACGCCAAGTGCAAATCAAACATCATCTTTAACAAAAAATATAGAACATAAAACCTGAACCCTTGAAGGTGGTAGAAGAAAAAGTTGTTAACAAACCTACAAGACATAGGTGGTACGGAACAGACTTCGAATCAGACCCGGGGTGACGGCCAACCACCCAACTGAACAGCCATAAGGGATCAACAATTTGAACAAAGGGACGTTAAGCAAACCAAAGCTTCGACAGCGAAAGAAACATCCAGGAGTGAAGTGAAAACTCACAGATTGGGAGGAAATTTTTACTAGTGATTCATCTGACAGTGCATTAACGTCACGAATATATAAACTACTCAAAACAACACAAGAAAGAAAACACATGACCTACTCAAAGATGGAATAAATAGCTGAACAGCGACTTAACCCCAGTGGGGAAGTAAAGATAGCTGAGAATAATCCTAGCATGCAGGAGGCAGAGGAACAAGGCAAGATCTTGTGAGTTTCAAAAAGGCCAGCCTGGTCCTACAGAGAAAGTTCCAGGAAAACGGGGGCAAAAAAAAAAAAAAAAAAAAAAAAAAAACGACCCAAAAAAAAAAAAAAAAAAAAAAAAAGATTGCAGAGAAAACATTTTAAAAATTTCACCTCACATTCAAAAGTAAGGGATGCAAATTGTAAACCGAACTCTCGATATCATACTCACTCCAATAAGACAAGGTTAAAACAAAGAAACCAAAGACACTATAATTCGAGGAGATGTTTGGAAGGAAACGGAAAGGGGGAACCCTCAATCACAGTGGTGGGAATTCGGAAACTGTACAACCATTATGGCGAAAGAGTGATGGAGACAACCATTAAAAGACTGAAAATGAGCTTACCACGGGACCCACCCATACCATTCCTGGGTTTACCCACAAGATAACATGCACATCTCCAGGTTTATATACAGCTCTACTTTAAATAGCAATACAAGCAGGAACCACTCAATGCCCCTCAACAGGACAAGTGAGTTTTGACAAAAATGTGGTAGATCTGCACAATGGAGTACTACTCAAGCAGTAAAGAAAGATGACAAAAAAAAAAAAAAAAAAAAAAAAAAATGGATGGAACTCGAAACAATTACACTAAGTGAAATAACAAACACAGAAATAAATAGTGGTGAAATATGTAGGTTTCCTTCATTTTGTGGATGCTAACACTAATCCCCAGATGAAAAGGCAAGCTGAAAAGTATTGTTATATTTCTGTTTAAATATCTGCGAAAACAATTATGTTGTAAGGGAGAGAAATCTCTGTTATGATTGCGTCTAGATATCAATCCAACACTTATTTCAGACCTCATGTAAATTGCTGGAATATAGTGGAAGTTGATATGCATTTTCTAGGTAACTATCAAAATATACAAGAAGGCATTTAATGAGGTCCCATTTGTCAATTGTCGAATTATAATTTTAGCACCTGATGCTGTCGGATTTAGAAGGAGTGCCTACGCCTATGTCTTGTAAATGACTGCCAACTTTTTCTTCTAATCACAGAAAAAGAAGACTCAGCTTCAGAGAGGTCTGTGAATCCATCGGGAGTTGACGTTATTAGTACAGAGCGAGAGCGTAAGGCGGTGTTTCAATTTCAATTCATGCTTCTACATAAGTGGTGATCAATTTTTTGCCAACACCACATTCCTGAATATGCTTTCTTTTTCTTTCTCCTTGTGATCTTCGTGGTGTCCAGCATTTGGTCAAATATGAGAGATGGCGTAAAATGTATGTGCTCAGTGTGGATCGATCGTTTATTGTGCCATTAGGTCAATAACAAGTTTTTTTTCTGATTGACCAGAAGATTTAAACAAAACACAGTCCCAGAAAAAACAAACGATGAATGGTATCCCTCATCTGTGGATGCATAGTGGGCAAATTAACCTAGTTTTTAAGTATTAGTCCTGTCGCATAAGGCCCCTTGGGAGGCTTTTGGTACCAAAAAGCAGTTGGATGATGCAGATTGGAAGCAACAACAACACAACAGACAGAAAGGACTGCACAAAGAACTGACGGACCATGAACTGTCTGCGCGAACAGTGTTCCATTTCCCCACATGGAGAAATATGGAGAAGACTAGAGAAAAGAGGAAAAGCAATGTTTAGGCAAAATGACAATGAGCTCTGTAGAGGTGGGGGGAGGAGGGAACAGAGGGTCTGAAAGATTTGATTAAAAAAATTAAATTAAGTTAATTAAAAAATAAAATAAATAAAATAACAGAAAAAAAAGAAAAAAAAAAAAAAATTAAAGGAGGAAAATTGTGAAGTTCCTAAGACTAAAAAAAGACTGAGATAATGTGCAGGACATTTATAATGGCGATTCATGATCATGGCGGGTGGAGGTTGGGGGGAAGTGGGGGAACGGAAAGTTAAAAAATAAAAATAACGTTTATTAATCTGAACTGAGAAATTATGCCTGAAATAACACAAAGCATCCATAAAACATTATAAAAAACAGAATATATTAAGAATAGGTACAATTCTGGCTGGCGACGCACAAAGAAAAATAAAATATTAAACTGAAAGAATAGAGGTCATCCTGCTGACAGGTCTGCATAAGATTTTATTGGCATAGGACAAGGAAGCCGAAATGTGACTGTATGCCCTATTCTCAAGTCTAACTTACAGGAGGTGAAAACTAAAGCAAAGTTCCACCATGGCGATTGTAAAATTACATTTTTGAGACACTCTTGTCCTGAAATAATGTGCTCCAGTAATATAAAAATAATTTAGAGCCCCATTTTTCAAATGGCCGATGTACCATCCCTGAAGGTCATGATTAAAATGAACAACATAGGTCTCATGAGAAAAACAAACATGTTTAAAAAACAAGATTTAAAGAGAATGACTTATGGAGATTCTAATTACCTCTTCTTTTAATGTTGAAATTATGTTAAAATGTATCATAGTCTTCAAAATGTACTATCTGTTCCCATCCCCTACAGTCAAAATAAAATGACTTGAAGATGGTGGAAATTTAACAGGAATTCTTAGGAAAAGTAATAGTATTTAGCTTTGAAAATGCATACAATAAAATATAACTTTAATCTTTAATTCAACTTGCATCCATAGGATTCAACAACAAAAATCAACCTAATCTCCCATCCAAAAATGCATATCCCCTGTTCAGTTAGAGCAAAACATCGTATATTATTCTACAACAATTTTTGAGTCAAGTTAGGAGCCCGCTGGAATTAACCATAAATCAAAATAGCAATATCACAAGCCAGTGGAAGTCAGACTTGGAACAGCACAAATCTATGGATTTAAGCATAAACAATTATAAGGCAGTTAGGTATAGCAAAGAAAGAAAAGCAAATCTTAGAATTTATTCTCTTGTGGGAAATGTATCACCCAACCATAGGTTATTTTTGTAATCATGTTTACAGTAGTAGGACATGAGAGGGCAAAGCAGAGTCATCAAAGAGTGATCCGGAATCTTGGGTACTATAATTACACACAATAGTGATTTTGGCCAAGTAGCATATGGAGGTATTAATTACTTACAAAGATAAGCATTGCCAGAAGATTTTGGTGATCTTTTGTCCATTATCAAAAGCAAGGCATGCAACCTCAAGCACTGTGAAAGCTAACAAGCAGTGAGAGACTTTTCTGGATAGTTCAAGATTGATTTATCCACATCCTACAACCAAAAAGTATGTGGTATATCTAGTACATTCCTTCACAAAGTTGTTTCTAGTTGCTATTCTTTCTAAGTGTATTATGGAGGCAAAACCCAGAGCAACGACGGCAAGTATCTACTAGTGATGTTGGGTGTCTCTGAAATTTGTCTGACCTGTAGGGAGGCAAACTCTACCTCTCACAGAGATTTTCATTTAATTGCAAATGTCTTCAGGGAGCAGCATTCATTATCCATGCTGAATTCCTGGACAAAATTCCTTTTCTCCTTTACTTTGTGGGTTTTAATTAACTTACAAACTGGTAGGGGGGGAATAAGTTCTTCATCTATCCGTAATTTAGATTAATTCAATTCTCTTATCTTTTCCTACACCCATCTGTAACCTAACCCTGAATTAACAATATAGAGTCACATACCCACTCCACATTACAATATCATAGAATCATGTTCAACTATCCCCTCGAATATAGAAGATTCAGTACTTATGTGAGTATCTTGGATTAGATGAAACTTTTCACTTATAAGTCCTTTTCTGTCTCTCATTCCTCTTCCCCATTACTCCATTTTCTGCTGGAACTTTTCATTCTCCACCAGTATTCCCCCCTCTGTTACTTTCATTTCCCTATAGTCTACTATAACCACCCAAAATGCCATCCATCCCTCCGAGTGAACAAGATGGTTTCTTGACTTTTAAAGGTACTCCTCTTTATAAACCACAAAGCAAAATATTTGAAGCTAGGACCCACTTATAAGAGAGAAAATATGTAATAATGTGCCTTTTTTTTTGGGGGGGGTTCTTTATGAGAACCGGGTGGTCCCCAGCTATACCTGGAACTCACTCTGTAGACCAGGCTGGACTTGAACTCACGAATTATCCACCTCCTCTGCTTCCCAAGTGGCGAGGATTGAAGGCATGTGCTACCACGCCAGCATATGATGCCTTTTTAGATAAGAGATAATCAAAAAAGTTTTTTTTTTTTCTATTTCTATCCATTTAACTGCAAATTTTACTTTTCTTTATAGCTGAATTTTCCACGGGTGAATTTTGTAGAACATGTATCACTTTAAGCAAATTCCAGTTCAGTGAGGTGTAGGTTAGTTTATATTTCCCTAGCTAGTTGGAAGTTGGCAGCAATGAAGATGTGATGTGTAATGTCTCTGTAGTAGTATAAATAAACCATTTGTGAGTGCACAGAGCTTGGATCAGAGGATTTCCCAGGACCAATTGAAGCACGTAGGGAGGCGGGCACCTTCAGCCGTGGATATGCATATGGATCAATTCTAATCTCTGTTGTTGAAGATTTGTCCTCATTTGTCGGATGTAAAAATCATTGTCTTGTATGGCTGTGGGGGTGAGTCCACCTGCTAGGTGGTAATAAAAGATAGAATGTGGGCCTGTTTGCCAATGTGAACGTGAGTACACAGCAAGCGATAGAATACAGAGGGATTTCCCAGGGACCACCATAAAACAACAGAGTAACAGGCGCGGCTAAACAGGCATATCTCCCCCACCCCCCACCTTCTCCCCCCCCCCCAACCAACTGGCGAATGCTTGAGAGGTATGTCAGTTGATTCTTTTGAGATCTTCAGATAAAAGGGAAGAGGAGAATTCGACTTCCAAGAGAAAGCCTAAAACCCAGACCAAGTCAACACTCCATAAAACAAGGAGAAAAAAACAAACACAAACAAAGAAAAAAAACAAACAACAAAGGTAAGTCCTGAAGAAGGCAAGCAAAGCAAGCCTTCAAAAGGTGAAGAGGCCTTTGGGATTTGCGCATGAGAAAAAATCAGGCACAGTGAAACCCCAATGCAAGGGCAGGATAACAGGACAGCATGGGAAAGGTGCAGGTTATTTCCACACCAAGCTCTACTAACGCTGTGGGAGATTCCTAAAGTGGAATCCCCCTGGAGATGGCCCAAGAACACAGATCTTAAAGAGATCAATTTTCCAGAACATATATTCAAAGAAATCCAAGAATATAAAGAACAGGGCAGAGAAATATCGGACAGACAGAATGAAAAATCAAGAAGGAACCTATAAGAGAGAGAGAGAGTGTAAAATGGACCCCCCCCCGCCCACCCCAAGAGGAACCTAGAGGGAAAGAGACTGACAACTCCAGAAAAGAATAAGGAAAAAATGACAAACTATTCGGAAAGAAAGTAGAACGACGAAAGATCCCATGTTGAATAAAATCGGAAAACAGACCAGCAAAGCAAAGAGCTACAGGAGAGATTGAAATGCTCCAAGAGGAAGTGGAAATACTAAAGAAAAAAAAACACAAGATGAACTGAAGAAGGAACTGAAACACTCAACCAATCAAAGAGAAAGGAATGGAAAAGCCCTCAGGAAAGTAAAGGACAGAACAGAACAAAAGAATATCAGACCTGGAAGATTAACACAGAACAACTAAAATCCTCAAGTAAAAAATTTATGAAAAAGTTTAAAAAATTTAATTTTACAAAAAAGTTGGAACAAGCCAAGGATTGGTGGGGCATGATTATTGAAAAGATCAACCTTCACACCATAGGGAAAGAGGAAGGAGAAAGAGATCCAAAGATAAAGGTTTGACATTCATATCTTCAACTGATCATAATAGAGTAGAAAATTTCCACCAAACTCAAAAAAAAAACAAACCAATACAAAATACAAAAGCACATAGAACTCCAACAGACAAGAACAGAAAAGAAAAACCCCACGACATATCATAGTTAAAATTCAGAAATCTAAAACAAAGACAAATGCAATTCTGAGGGCCGCAAAAGAAAAGCAAGTTAACAGTATAAGAAAAGGGAAACCCTTAACTACAGTTGACATTTCAGGGCTAACTATGAAAGCAAGAAGAAGGGGGAGCAAAGCATTTCCAGGGGTAAAAGACTATTGATGTCAACCCAGGTTACTACACTCAGGAAAAATGCTGATTATATATAGTTGAAGGAGAGAAAAAAGCCTTCCATGACATAAACAAGAATAAATAGAATACATGATCCCGAAAGCCAACTCCTTCAGAGAATATATGAGCATATCAATAGGAACAAGAAGAAGGAGCACCTATCCCAATGCAACCCTAGAAAGATAAATTAAATAAAGCAAATAATGTGAAGAAAATATAGACAAAAAATTAGCAAATGGATAATAAGATGAAAATAAGCAACAACACAGCTTTCAGTTATACACACTAAAAATAATTACATGGTATAATTAAAACTCCCTATAAAAGAATAAACTGGGAAATTGATAGGAAAAGAACCAATCTAGAACGCTATCTCACACATGAAACAAACATCTCAACCCTCGAAGATATAGGAGACACCAGTTAAAAGTGAGATGGAAAAATAGTCCAAACAATGGTATCAAACGAAAGCAGAATGTGCTATTATTTATTTGTTGTTTATTAATTCATTAATTCCAAAAAAAATTTAAAAGTTGTATTTTTTCCTTTTTTCCATTTTCTTATTGACTGTTTTGTGTAATTTCGAACATCATTTTTCGGCAATACAGTTCAAGCATTGTCCCCTTTCTCTTCCCCCACAAAAACCCAACCCCACCCCAAACCACCCAGACCATGCATTCTGCCAAAACTGTCCTGCATGTGTCTCTCAGTCTTATTTTATGCTTAACAAAAAAAAAAAGAATTTTACAGTTTCATCCTTATAATAGTTTAAATATTAACTTCTACAATAAGGAGACCAATAGACAATCACCCATATACAGGAGTTACAGAGTCTGAAAGAATAGGTGGGTGGAGTTCTAGAGCCCTTGAAAGATCACATTATGCCAATAACATGAATTTGCTTTTCAGATAACAAAACACTAATAACAATAATCTCTTCAGTTTGTGACTTTTTTCTGGGGATTTGGTGCTAGGATCCAAAAAATGAGGGAGAACCATTCCTTGTACCCATTCTGGGGACTGTGTTACTACTGAGATCAACTTCCTAAATAAATGGCAGTCAGCTCCATCCATTTGACCTGCAAAGTCAATAAGAGCCAATGCATTTCTTTACTGTGGAATAGTACTTCATTGTGTAGATGTACCAAAAATTTGGTCATTCCCACTCAGCTGTCGAGGGGCATTTGGGTTGTTTCCAGCTCTTTGCTACTGTGAATCAAGCTGCAATAAACAGAGAAATGCATGTTATCCTTTGACAGTACGAGAGTCGTTTGGGGTAGATATCCAGTAGTGGTAAATGAACTAGGGTCAGATGGTTAAGGCGATTCCTAGTCTTTTATGTGTTCACACTGCTTTCCATAGTGGTTGTCAAGTTTACATTCTCATCGAGCAGTGATGAACTGTATCCCACCCTATATTCCCACAGCACTCTCCAACATCTGTTGTCTTTTGTTTTTGATCTTAGCTAGTAGTATTGAAGTGAGATGATATCTGAGAGGGTTTAATTGCATTTCCCTTCCTGTAATTATTGAACAGTTTTTGTTAAATAATTTACCTCACCATCTTACTTTCTTACTAGAAGTCTTTACAATTCAGCCTCTTTACTCAATCTTTTGAGTGAGTCATGTTGTCTTCTTAAGGCATTTTTTTTTGAAGTAAGTTTTGTATTTCGGTGAGTGGTCAATGCTCTGTCAAATTGCACTGTAAAGATTTCCTCACACTCTGTGGTTTTCTCTTCACCTCCTTTGAAGTTTATTTCATTTCACATACACTGTTTTTGAGTTTATGAGTTCCCATTTTGAGTGTTGACCTTAAATTTCCTAAGTTCAGCTGCTGTCTGATTTAGAGGCTTTTCCTACACCTATTACGTGTAGTTGTTGCCAAATTTTTTCTTCTATCACCTGCAGGGTTTCGGCCTTCAAATTGAGATCTTTGATCTCCTTGGAGTTGATTTTTGTACAGGCTGTCAGAGTTAGGGGTTTGATTTTGTTTGTCGTCTACAAATGATGGTCCAATTTTGCCAGCAATTTGCGAAGATTGCTATCCTTCCTCCACTGACGGTTTTTTTGGCACTTTGTCAAAATATGAGGTGGCTGAAATTTGTATGAGCTCNCAATGCCGCAGAGGTCAGAAGAGGGTCTTGGATTCCCCTGGAACTGGAGTTCTCCTGGAATTGGAGTTACAGATGGTTCTTAGCCACCATGTGGGTGCTGGGGATTGAACCCTGGTCCTCCGTAAGAGCAGTTGGTGGTGCTCTTAACCGCTAGGCTATCTCTCCAGCCCTCCTTTATGTGTCTTAAAACACTCATCATTTCTGAATTAGGCTGTTGCCTTCACATTTACTAGAACCATATTTTCTTATTTTAAGAAATTTACTATTTTTTATTTATTATTTTTTATGTGTATGATTGTATAGTCTGCAGGTAGGTTGGTGCACCTGTGTCCTGCAATGCCACAGACGTCAGAAGAGGGCGTTGTATTCCCCTGGAACTGGAGTTAAAGATGGTTCTTAGTCGCCATGTGGGTGCTGGGAATCCAACCCAGGTCCTCTGCAAGAGCAGTTGGTGCTCTTAACTGCTGAGCTATCTCTCCAGCCCCCAGAACCATATTTTCAGTCCAGAACTAAAATCTTCAGTTAACAAATCATGTAATGACAAAGGTTGTATAATTAGAGAAAAACGATGGGTGAAACAAATTATTTAAAAATATAAAGATGTTACTTCACTTAACATATGTTAAGTGAAGTAAAACAGTCCCAGAAAAACAAACGATGAATGGTATCCTTCATCTGTGGATGCTAGCGCCAATTATCTTGTAGTATTTCTTGTGCAGGGCTCCTTGAGCTTTTGTCCAAGTAGCTGGGAGTGGTGCATATTGGAAAGAACAACAACAACAACAGAAATGAACTGACTGAAACGGTGAACTTCTGCTAGAAACAGTCAACTTCTATATATCGAGAATTTTGAGAAAGACTGAGAAAAAGATGAAAAACATGTTTGGCAGAATGCATGAGCTCTGGTGGGGTCGGGGATAGGGAGGGGGACATGGGTCTAGATTTGATTTGTAACATAATCTTGTATAAATATATATATATATACATATATACATGTATATGTATGGCATATAGGGCCTGACTAGTATCTGTAAATGTCCTTTATTGTGAATCTCCTCTCGGTCCACCAAGAGTCCAATTCCTATAAGACACCATCTTTCCCATCCCAGCTGCCACCAATTGTCAAAAGTTCCTTAGGTAGGTTTGGGAATTTTTACTTACTTTCCAGTGTCTATACTGGAATATTGTCTGGTTTGACCTTGAGCAGGACTTGTGCATCACCATCGCTGTGAATTTATGTGAGTAACTGACCAGCTGCCTGGAATTCAAAACTGCCACCTCTTAACATCTTGATATAAAATGCTTGCTAGTTTCTTTTCATCATCTCATGCATTTTTCTTCATTATAAATCTTTCAGCCCTTTATTTTTTCATTTCTTTGTTTATTGTAAAATGTGAATTTTTTAAGAAAAGAGGCTTTGTATATCTCATTGCTATTATATTCTCAGAGTTTAAAGGAGTATCTATCATGCTGTAACTACTGAACATATAACTTGTAATGGATTTTTGAATGTCGGAAGGAAGGAGGGAAGGAAGGAAGGAAGGATTTTTTTCTTCATTTGAATTACATTTTTTTCAGCATGTTGTAGTTTTGCATGCTTTAAATCCCAGCACTCTGGAGGCATGAGCAGGCGAATAGTGATGAGATGGACGATAGCCTTTTCTACATAAGGAGTTCTAGGATAGCTGAGGCTACAAGGAGACCCTGTCTCAAGCAACTGAAATAAATAAATAATTAAAAATTAAATAATTATTTATTAGAAGAATGATATGCTTAATATTTTTAAAAAGCAGTATAATTTACTAAAAATAACTAATTGTCAAAATATGTCTGAAGTACATAGAAATATGGTGAAAATTTTGCTAGAAATATTCTGTAATTTTCACTTTTCTATTTTTTTGTTTACTTTTTGGGATTTTCACTACATGTAGCTTGATGGTATTTAGATCCTCAACCCTGTATGCACCTTCCCTTACTGCTCTCTTTCATTCAATTTAATTTCACTTTTTTTGTAATTCGTAATAGATATTTTTCCTTTTTTCAAGTATCACAATGTTTATTGATAGATACAAGTACATAAAATCAGGGCATAAACATGATTTGATAAATTAAATAGACTTAATTTCAATATTATAATAAGAGAACATTTTAAATTCTCACCATCTGTTTCACACCCACAAAAACTACTTCAAGGGCATTAACAATCTCTCAAATCTGATCAGTTTTGTCCAAGTAAACCATGTTTCTTTTTAAAAAGGCTTGTGCACTTGCCCAGGCTCAAGGATATTGAAATCTAGCACATAAAGCCCATTACTAGAGGTAAAAATACATGCAATATACTATTATGGCAACAACCATCAATTATAGTTAAGGATTTTCTGTAACAACCAAATGGATAATCTAATATTGGAACAACTCAAGTATTACTGAGCAAGTGCATTTCTACAGTATTCAGTGCTGCTATTCAGTTTTCTAACTTTAAACAGCCTATGATAACTGGCAGCAAAGAAGGTCCTTGCAATAGACTGTCTCTGCTTGAGAACATATGATGCTAATATACTATCTAAACATTAAAGATACTCCTAAAATATTTGATGGTAGACTATGATTAAGACCTTACACTACAAAAATGCTCATGCAGAAGGAAACCCTTACTGATGTGCTTCTGCTTTGAGTATTGTGCCCACAAACGAAGTTTAATAAGCATGCGCCCTGTCTTGATCCCCCTGCATTGGCCTCCATGATACTGCCGAGGAAATCCAACAATGGCAGTTCATATTCTGGGGAGGCTGAATTTTTTTAAAGTAACACATGGGCGCAATTCTTTGGGTACAGTTTTATAATTTTTCTAAATATATCATTATCTCATTTTTAAAAACTTAAATCTGGGGGCTGGAGAGATGGCCTAGCGGTCAAGAGCGCCGACCACTCTTACAGAGGACCCGGGTTCGATCCCCAGCACCCACATGGCGGCCGAGAACCGTCTGTAACTCCAATTCCAGGAGAACTCCAGTTCCAGGGGAATCCGACACCCTCTTCTGACCTCCGCGGCATTGCACGACACGGGTGCACAAACTTGCATGCAGACAGTAGTACATTCATACACATACATAAATAAATAAAATTAAAAAAATTTTTTTTAAACTTAAATCTGATGGTATTTAAACTCACAACCTATCAAATATAGAAACTATAGCCAGCTTAAATAAGTTTCAAATTTAAGCAATTTGACATTTGCTATGTGTTTGGTTGCCTTTTTTATCCATATACATAATCATAATGGTAATATTGTATATTTCATAGGCTCATTGAAAAATAATGACAGTTCAAAGAAAAGAAAATATAATAAACGTGGTATACAGTGAGTAAAAAAATATTAGCTATTAGTTTTCATAATACATTATTTGTAATATCCAAACAAACCTCTGTAACATTCATTGCAGATAACTTCCAATCTCTCAGTTTGTTTCTGTACTTAACTTTTGCAGTGACATTCTAACATATTTGTATGCCCATTATATAGGATTCTGGCAATTTTATTACATGTTTCATTGGATTCTATATTGAAGACCCACAAATGAAAGAAAAATTATGAATATAGATATATGTTTATAAAGAAACATATCTTTGAATTTTATATATGAAGATAGTGTTTGATAGATCTTATTAATCCAAAAAAAAAAACATAAGCAGGTCATTTAGGTCATGTAACTGAATAAATTTTACCAGTGTTATTCACTCATACACACAGTCTCAGACACACAATTGAAGCCTGGTAATCTCAGAATGTTTGTGGTGATAATATAAATTTAGAAATGTAAAGGAAATCCATCCACACAACAGTGCTGATAATACGTTTGCAGGACATTATGCTTGGCAGGGTAATATAAGTCTCAGGAAATGGCAAATCAAATATTTACCAGTCTTAGGGAAAGATATGCAACTTCATTTCAAAATTACCTGAGATTTTCTTGCAAGGTTCTTGAAATATATACACAAATTATATACCTTATTTTAAATTACAATATACAACATGAAGAATAGATCCTAAAATATTCTCAAAGAAAAAAGATTCCACTAAAACAGAACAATAAAAGCACTAGCATATGGTTTCTTTCTGAACAAAAATGGAATGGATTCCAACAAATATTAAAGCACGCCTTTAACATTATGAGCAAAAGTATATTGAACCATAAATCAAACATGAGAAATGAATAAAAACCATTTTCAAACATTCAGTTACTCATAAAGTTTACTATCCACCTAACACTTATGAAAGGATTGAAATTGTACTTTTACAACAACTCAAATAATATAAAAAAGAAAATACTTGGAAATAGCTCATCAATTACAATATAAAACAGTTGAACACATAATTTGCAGTAGTATCAAAAACTGAAATATTTTGAAGATAAGAAAAGACATGCAAATTCTCTATACTAAAAATTATAAAACCCTACTGAGACAAATTATAGAAGATGTGTATAAAATAAAGTGTGCATCATGCTCATAGACTAGAAGATTCAATATTTGTAATCTTTTCATTCTCTAAAAAAATCAGTCAATAGATGCAATGAAGTTGCACTCATAATTCCAGCTAGTTTTATTATAAAAATCAACATACTGATTTTAAAATGAATATGAAAATGCAAACTTTACAGAATAACTAAAATCCCTCTTTGATAGTAGTAAGTTTAGGATTAGACTTCAGATTATATTGCTGGAAAAACTCCAAATCCTTCAACTGTTTGTGACTCAGAAAATTGTTGGTTTTTTTCCCTTTACAATGCTTAAAAGCATCTTTTGAACCCATAGTGCAATAGTAATGAGGTTCAGCACAGTTGTGATCATACCTCCTGAAAAATACGTTTCGTTGTCTCAATTTGCTCACAGAATACTGCAAGAATTTGACAGAGGTACATTTTCCCGTGTTTTAACTGAGATAAGTATGTGTATTTTTAAGGTTGGGAGGAAGAGTGAAGGGTATACTGTGACCAAAGTTTACTAAGTTAATTACCACTGGAAATAAAATTTCTCTAAATTCATGCATTTTATTTAAGTCTTTTCTTATATCTGCTTTTTTTTTTATCACAAATTGAGATCTGAATAGTGTGGGAAAGTACAGAACATCATAGGCATCAACAACATGGCATCTTCAGGCATAATAAAGACAGTGTAGGCTTTAAAATGGTATTTTTAACCAATAGAGATGAACAACTGTCAGCAGTTGTTTAATTTGCAAATAGCTCAAGTTGTCTTTTTGATAGTCACTGATGTCTAAGCATATAAACAATCCATGTGTAGTGTTTTCTCCCCTTATCTGGTGTATAGAAGGGTGTGGAATTGAATGCCCTATGTCATTTTCACGAATTCTGTTCCTCATTCTATAATTGCTTTCAAACAGCTCATGTTCTTTAGATGTCTCTGTTATGTCTATGTGGTGAGAATATGATTGATTTAACTCTTGCGGAACAGACTGCATTTATACTCTTCTTTTACAATTCTTATTGTTTGATGATTTCATTTACCACTTAATGTGTTTTTATCTAATCCACCCCATTTTCCTTCCTCCAATTCTTCCTCTATCTACCCCAACGCTTTTCTGTCCCGATTTTATGTCCTCTTTTACTTTGGAACCCATTGAGTCCATTTAGTGCTACCTGTATGTGCATGGTTGTAGGAACATCTTCTAGAGTATAGTTAGCCTCTTAGTGGCAACATCCCCAAAGGAAACTGACCCCTCACTATCCATAAGTTTCCCAATGGCTTATCAGGTCCAGGTGTGATTCATGAGCCCTTCCCTCGCACATGGGTGTATTTGGGCTTCGTGTTTCTTGCACAGGTCTGATCCATGGAGTGTAATCAATGTGAGTTCATCCGTGTGTTTGTGCAATATATGCTACAAACTATGTTTTGTGACAAAAGTCTACTACTTCTGTCTCTTAGTCTTTATGCCCCATCTTCCAAAGTCTTAATGGGGATATTATATAAATGCACCATTCAGAGCTCAACATTCCAAAGACTGTTACTTTCTCAGATTGACCAGTTTCAGGTTTCTGTACTTATTGCCATCTTCTGAAAAAAATGAGCATTTGTGATGGACTAATCTATGGATAGCAAGTTTAGACTTTAGGGGTGAGTTTATTACTACGTCCCTTTAGCAGCGTAATGGCACTAGGTTACCTTAGAGTCTATGACCTTGTCAGCTGCAGGATTTTTTTCCCAGTTTTTAGGACCAAGCATGAGTTTGTCTTATGAAACAAGCTTAAATCTAATCAGAAAGTGGTTAGGTACTCCCAGAATATTTGTGCTGTTGCTGTACCAGTGGGCATTGCTTTCTATCCTGTTCTTGTACCTCACAGGTTTCACAGCTGGTTTATATTGTTGCTAAATTTTCTATGCCAGTAGCATACAAAGAACATTCTAACAATATGAAAACTATCAATTTGGAATGAAGTTTTCATGTTGGTATTAACTTGATTTCACCATACTCTGTCTCATTTATGAGGTGTCAGGCAGTAAGGTCTTTCCATTAAATTCTAGAGGCTAACTAAGAGAAAAGACAAGAGTGTTTGGGGTGTTTATTAGGAACTCACTTACCAACGACTCCCAAAAGGTAACACATAATTAACATTATTTTTTGACTGATATCTTTTGTTGTCTATTTCATTTATTTTTTATCCTTTTTATTGGATAAATTAGCAAGTATTTACTGGATGAGGAAGAATTAGTTTTCCCCAAGTATGTGATACTAGATGAGTTAACCATTCAATACTGAATGTACACATACCAAAAGACATTTGGGGATATAAGCTTGGCTTGGTAGACCTTAACATGTGTTGTCTATTTTTGCATATAGTAAAGAGTCCTTTTCTATCATTGTGTTTTATATATCTCAGGATTCATTTGGTGTTCTATAATTCGCTGTTCCTTCAATTATTGTTACTGTGTTCAGGAAGATTTGAGTAACATGTAGAACATAGTCTAAATAAAGGGAATCATTGGAAGAGTTAGATTATATATGTAATGTTAAGTAGTGAAGACTTTATCGGCTCACGGTCAGCAAAATCAATGCATTTTATTTATTGGTACCTCACATTTGTAAAATTATAGGTCATTATTTAGCATTAGTACTTTTTTGTTATCTGCATTTCAAAAAATGTAAGATAAGATTGTATATTCAACCAAGTCAGGCCTGACCAATACTTATGCATTTCCCACCATCATATTCTATGTCATAAATCTGAAACTCCAAGCACTCTTCTCATGTTATCTAAGGTAATTCCCATATCTTACAAAAAGCTACTACTTTTGAAGCAAGATTACACTGGAACATAGTTTCAAGCCTCTCCCAGGTTGTAATTTTATTAGCGGACATCATAGCATAATGTTTTAGACTATAGAGGTTTGAGATATTTTCATTTTGAGGACACATTTTTTTCTAAGATATGCACAAACCACATTGGTATTTTATTCACAATTCTATTTCTAATAGGTTTAGGCAGACAGTATAATAATTGAAAATAATAGATGTTTCCATTTAGGGCCATTTTGTCTGAAATTAAACTCTTAACTCATTTCACATTCAACCCAACAGCCCTATATTTGATTATACAGTCATACTACAATGGAAATATGAATAATAAAGGAATACTTTATATAATTCAACACACCAAACAAAGTTATGACTACCTGTGCTCCACCAGTGTTTTAGCCCTTCTATAAAAACAGACACAAATATTTAATAAAGTATTAAAATAGCTTGATAGGAGACATATAAAATAGATTGATAGAATAGAATTCAGTAAAACATATGTGTATATATTAGATTTATATACTATAATTTTGAATGAATCAAGGAGACATTAAAGAAGCAAGATGTTTAAAACTATGATGCAGAAAAGACAGTCCATAGAGAATAGTCTATTGCCACATGCTTTTCCAGTTATTTGAAATTTTGTAAATTATTAAACTAACCAGATATCTCAGTAGTCTATTGATATTGCAGAATGAAATAAGGGGTCTGACAATCTCTGTATAAGCTTTGAAATAGATCCCTCTGTGCTCTACCTTATGTAAAAATAGAAGAAACTCTAATTACAGTAGATACATTGTGTATTTCAGAGGCAAAAACCATGTATATAATTTTGTTCTTTACCTACACATAGCCTTTGGGTTTCCATATGAATTTTACAATTTTTTCTCTTTATGTTAAAAAAATGCCATAGGTATTGATAAAGATCTCATAAACCTGTAGGATGTTTATCATAATTTATTTTGTATTTGACTATCCTTGCACCTTATGAATAATTATAATTTGGTTTTGGTATACAATGTAGTTTGAAGGTACTGGGATTCCCTGCACTCTGCAACTCTTTCCCTCCCAAATTTACTTCACTCTCATATAATTAAAATTTGTTTCCCAAAATGTCCCTCTGAGAATTGTTACATGTATGAGAGTCAGAATAGCGCGAAAATAATATATAGTATAATATATATATATATAAATATATATATAATATAATGTTTAGCTAGAAAGTAAAGAATAAAACTTCAAATTTCTAAAATATTTCATAAGAGATATTTGTGTCTTTGGGTCTGAAAATTTCCTAAAGAAGGAAAAACTA
Source organism: Rhizomys pruinosus (assembly GCA_009823505.1). Taxonomy (NCBI): domain Eukaryota; kingdom Metazoa; phylum Chordata; class Mammalia; order Rodentia; family Spalacidae; genus Rhizomys; species Rhizomys pruinosus. The sequence continues at coordinate 296,973 of VZQC01008131.1, forward strand.
TTCAAAATACAGAAAACTAGGGGGTAGTCAGCGGCGCTGGTGTGAGAATGCAGAGCTTTTGCCTCAACCTCCACTAAGCAGCCCTTGTTTCACCTGCTGGGAGGAGAGTAGGCTGCAGACAAGATGGTGGAAGGGGAGCTGAACATGAACGGCCTCATCACCTGCTAGAGCTGCCATTGTGGATGAGAAAATCTTCTGTTGTCATAGAGTACTATCACCAGACCTACAATCTATGGAACAAATTCGGAGAATTATGAGGCCCACTGATGTCCCTGTTACAGATATTGAAAGCATCTGAAAAGAAAGCGAAGTACCAGTATGATGGCCTGAATTCTGGACGTCCTGTCACTCCACCTCGAACAGCTAATCCACCTAAGAAAAGGTGAGGAAAGGAGTTCTGTAAAGAAACCATCAATTTTTTTAAGAACACATGTCATTATATATAAGTGTGCACTGTAAAACCATCCAGCCATTTGACACCCTTTATGATGTCACACCTTTAACTTTAGGAGCTGGCTAAAGGATCTTATCTTCTTTTCTAATAGAAAGATGTGCTACACTGTATTGTAATAAGTATACTCTCTTATAATATTCAACAAAAGTAAAATCCAAATTCAAAAGTATTCATTAAATTTACATCTTCATGTATCACATTTTTTAAAGTTGAAAAGCATCGCAGTTAAACTAGATGTGATAGTAACCAGATGAAAGCATGATGATCCATCTGTGTAATATGGTTTCAGTGTTGCTTGGTTGTTGAGTTATTTTGGGCTTGTTTTGTTTTGTTTTTGCTGGAATAATGGCAACTGCTTTTCATGTTTTTCTCTAAACATTTAAAAATTGAAGTATGGAAAGAGTTTTAAAAACATTCACCAACTATTATTTTCCTTTGGTTTTCTACTTAACTGTTTGATCTTACAAAGAAAACTTATGTCTCCTTACAATAAAAAGGAATTTTAGAGGTTGATAGTTTTTTCAAAATATGCAGACTATCTAATCCAATGATTTTAATCAAACAGTTTGGGCAAAATTTGCAGCTGATAATGAATATTTTATTTTTTACAAATTTGCCACTGATTTGGATTTATGCACTTTACTTTTGAATTTATTGATGTTCTATCATGCAGTAGCATTTCATTTAAGATAAGGCTCATATAGTATTACCCAAAAGTAGTTGGTAATGTGATTGTGTGGTACCTTGGCTTTAGATTTTAATTCATACTTTTGACATGCTGCATTGGTTTTGTTTGGGGGGGGTTGTTGTTTGATTTTTATAGATTCACAGAACATGAGAATCCTTTTTGACAAGCCTTGGAAAAGCTGACAATATCTTCTTTACCCCTCTATACAAAGGATGTAAATGATTCCTCGTCAGCGGGACATTTTGTCAACTCTGGGATTGGGGTGCTTCACTGTCGAATAATTGCCATGTGAATGTTGTATTTGGTTGTAAGGCTATGTCAATAAAGATTTTTATTCTGAGTTTTCATAATCAAAGTTCATGATATTGTATAGATATTCTTTGTAGTGAAGGATAGTAGCAATAATTTCTGAAGAAGGAGATTGAAAATGACATCAAAAGATGGAAAGATCTCCCATGCTCATGGATTGGAAAAATTAATATAGTAAAAATGTCCATTTGACCCAAATTGATATACAGATTCAACGCAATCCCAGTGAAAATCCCCATGAGCTTCTTCATAGACTTGGGAAAATATCCTTAAACTCATATGGAAAAACAAAAGAGCCTGAATAGCTAAAGCAACCGTGAGTGAAAAATGCAATATAGGGGGGATTGGTCTACCGGACTTCAAGCTATATTACAGGGCCATAGTCATAAAGACAGGCTGGTACTGGCACAAAAACAAGCCTGTTGACCAATGGAACAAAATTGAAGATGCAAACTTGAGCTCATAAAATTTCACCCACCTCAAATTTGACAAACGGGCAAATAAAAAACCCTCAATGGAGGAAGGATAGCATCTTCAACAAATGGTGCTGGCAAAATTGGATCACTATTTGTAGAAGAACAAAATTAAACCCCTACCTCTTACCCTGTATGAAAATCAACTCCAAGTGCATCAAAGATCTTAACATAAAACCTGAACCCTTGAAGGTGGTAGAAGAAAAAGTTGGTAACAACCTACAAGACATAGGTGTAGGAAAAGACTTTCTAAATCAGACAGCAACTGCACAGGAAATAAGGTCAACAGTTGACAAATGGGACGTTATCAAACCCAAAGCTTCTGCACAGCGAAAGAAACAATCAAGGAGGTGAAGAGAAAACCCACAGAGTGGGAGGAAATCTTCACCAGTGATTCATCTGACAGTGCATTAACGTCACGAATATATAAACTACTCAAAAAACAAAAAGTAAGAAAACAAATGACCTACTCAAAAGTTGGAGTAAATAATTGAACAGAGACTTAACCAGTGAGGAAGTAAAGATAGCTGAGAATAATCCTAGCATGCAGGAGGCAGAGGCAGGCAGATCTTTGTGAGTTCAAGGCCAGCCTGGTCTACAGAGTGAGTTCCAGGACAGCTGGAGCTACAGGGAGACCCTGCCTTGAAAAGACCAAAAAGGGGGCTGGAGAGATGGCCTAGCAGTTAAGAGCACCGACTGCTCTAGCAGAGGACCCGGGTTCAATCCCCAGCGCCCACATGGAGGCTGAGAACCATCTGTAACTCCAATTCCAGGAGAACTCCAGTTCCAGGGGAATCCAACACCTTCTGACCTCCACGGCATTGCACGACATGGGTGCACAAACCTACATGCAGACAATACATTCATACACATAAATAAATAAAATTTAAAAAAAGAAAAAAAAAGAAAAAAAAAAGACTAAAAAGAAAAAAAAATGAAAGGGAACAACAACAATATCTATATTCCAACTAAATGTTATTCTTTTTTAAAGTATGTAGGAAAAATTAAGATGAAAACAGTACAGAATTCCAAATACAAAATAAGAAAAACAAGGATAATAAAACTTATAAGACAAATTATATACAAGCTATTAAAAAGCTTAAAAATTAAGAAAAGGTCATATCAGTGGAATAATCCATAAAGTCATTGTCAGGCTGCATATAGAAATACTTTTATCAGTGAACACAGTCATGAGTAAATAAGGCATGACATAGATCCATTTCTGCAAAATGAAATGTTTTTAAGTCTGAAGGAAGTCTGGCTAATTTTGAATAACAGAAAATGATCTCCAGTTCCATCAATTTCTCACAAATATTTCATTCTTTACAACTGAGTAAAATTCCATTTGCATGTGTATCACATTCTCTTCATCCTTCCATCTGTTGAGGTCCATCTAGGCTTATTCAGATCTCAGCTCTTAAAAGGTCCTGCAGTAAACACTGATGTCGCGCGCAGCAGTCTCGCCGGCAAGAACTTCACGCGGACAACAGGATTCTTCTGCAGCAAACTTTATTGTGTACAGCTCTCTTGTGAGAAGGACCCCGAAATGGGGCAGAAGCACTGCTTATATAGCAGTCCAGAGGGATCGTGCATGTTTTGGATTGGTGCACCATCCGATGCCTCATTTGCATACCAAAAGCGTGGGCTCGAACATCCTGTGGTTAATGAGCATCCTGTTTATCTTACGAGGAGGAAGTAAGGAGGGGAAGGGCAGGATGAAGATAAGCCAGGAATGTCCTGTGGGCTGGAACATCCTGAGGCTTATCTTACGTGGAGGAAGTAAAGTGAAACTAGCCTTCCTTGCTCGATGGG